>JAMKCH010038050.1:0-72934 GCA_023653785.1 Ophioderma brevispina | reverse complement strand
CTAGGGAATCACTACACGTTACTGCCATGTTTAATCCACAGCAGGCATTTATACGTTTAAGCATTTTCTGCGTTTTTTAAAAATACAAAACAACATCAAAGGGGCGGGGTTTCACCATTTGTATCCAGACTCGGGTAATAATTAAAATTTCCCAACATCACTAACTTAAGATTATATCAAGCTCTTGCCTCGAAGGTTATACAGAGAATTGTTTGGGCTATATTCAATATATTACGCACACTGTCCTGTTAATCCCCTTATGTGACATGTGAGCAATCGTTCATAGAACATTAGAATATTAGACATGAAACATTAACAAATATCATTATTTATTCACACATCATCTTCCATGATTCTACAATAATGGCAAGACAATAACATAATCGAATTATAGTGTTTAAACAAGGAAGAATGATATACAGTGTATCTGCAGTATACTAATGAATACAATAAACATCCAAGTTCAAAAATTTATGTTTATCGTGAGTTGTATTACAGTTAAGATTTGGTCAATTTTTAAACAAAACGGTTATAAGGAAGTCTAATAACTTGGTGAAATAATAATAATAATGGAGCCGGGGGGAAGATGTGTGGGGAGAGGCCATAAGATCAAATGGAACTTATTGTGGGCCATCAAGGCGGGACAAAACAAAAACAAGACATCAGGACAAAACACTATATGCACTACACTCGCATTTCGCGTGCGCTATCATTTGATCATAAATACACTCTCGTGCGCTGAGCGTCTTGTGGTTGTACCTCAGATTGTTTTCCAGTGCGTTATCTACTTCGGATCGGGTTCGAGAAGGCTACAGGGGCGTTATTTTTAATAACAGCTCTAGAGGCTGTGTATTTAAAACATGCACACTCGGAAGTCGGGGTCACAATTAAACACGCGGGTCACGGTAATGTTCTAGAAATAAAAAAAAACAAATGGGGGGGGGTCCTGGGGGGGGACACCCCCCCCCCCATATATAAGCAGGCCGATCTGTATATATACTGATGAGCAAACTTAAGATCCATAATTCTATGGTGTCAAATGGTGCAACCATGTATGTAGAAACATTGAGCGTATGATACCTGTAAATGAAACTTTAAAAATTGATGTCTTACATCAAAACATTTTCTCATAAATGGACATGACACAATTTATTATTTTTACAACATCAACTATATGATATAATTCAGATAATTATTCAGGACATCCATTGCTTGAAGAATTGAATTACATGAAACTGTAAAATACAGAAACAAAAAAGACAAATTAAAACAAATAACAAAAACATTACTCCATGAAACCATAAGATGTGCACCAAACACTGGGTTAATATAGAAGGGGACCCCCCCCCCCCAAAAAAAAAAAAAACAGTACTAGAGCTTCAACCTCTTGGGATCAAGCTTGCATAAGCTCCCCATCCGACGCCGTCATTTCCATTTGAAATAAATGCCTGCTTCCACAAATGTCGACATCACACAATAAACATACAGATACGTCCCTATTTAGAAATATACTATAACAAGGACGGATCACCAGATCAAGATTTGGTTTATTTTGTTTTCTTCATCTTCAACCCTATGCAATTGCACTCAATGGCTAAAATAACTGGTTAAAACACTGATAACTCGTTGGACTTTCTGCACGAAATAATCATATGTTTCAAGGATGGAACAGGGTTAATAGTCCTTTATTCCGATAGGCTTGGTTGATTTATTCATTCAAATATTTAACTCTAAGGAGAACCTTAAATATCATGATTATTTGCTTCTTAATTTAGCAAGCACTAATCAATTAACCAATTGGCAAGTTATAGCTTTTAAAGCTTATATCTTAATAAGCTTTAGTCCCTCGAAGGTATGGCCAGAGCATCAATACACCCCATTGTAATTTGGGGAACGCTCTCGTCAATAGCCTGTGACAAGGACAGTGTTTTTTAACTATTTTAATTTAAAATTGCGACCAAATTATTTCGTTATCAATCTATTTTAGCATGTTTTTAACTTAACACCAAATATTGTTTTTAAAACTGTTATTTTTATATGATATCTAAGTTAACTGCTATATAATCAATGTCTATGATGCGTTCCCGCGTAAATAAAAAGCTTTCGCGCTTGACTTTGGGTTAACATCGGTCTCGCGGCCTGCGGCCCTCGACCGATGTTACCCAAGTCAAGCGCTCAAGCTGGTTATTTTCACGACGCCATCTAGCTCATTGATTACTATATCGTAATAGGGCCCGGCTTGCAATTCCGATCAGGTATCATTCTAATGAATCCCATGACTTGTATCAAACACTGTAACTCGATCCGTAAGGTGATTTGAATTACTTGGTACTTGTTGGTAAACTTGAACAGCAAAAACGCTCTTTTCCTAGAGCCATCTGTATTCGATGCCCCCAAAACGGATGCCTATATGAAAAGATTTCTTCTTGGCCCAAGATCGACCCCCGTTATCAAACGGTCCCCCGGACCATACCAAACTTGAACCTAATCGCATAGTTTTAGAGTTCGTAACACAACCCTCCACCAGTTTTTCACCGCGAAAAGTACTGTCTCGAGCTCATTGTATGTGTTCATATGTCCCCTGCGACAGGTGTGGAGTTTTTCTGGAAGAATCCGAATCTCTCTCAAAACGCACTTGATCGGAAGTAGAACCACCTATCAAAAACGTTTCAAGATATTATTTGTGACAAAACGCAATCAATACAGAAGAAAACCACAAACTTTTTTTTGAACTTCTTCATCGAAATCGTCCCTTAGAAAACCATGCTTTGATTTTCTGTCGTGTCGCGACAGAAAATCCTAAATACCTTTTGGCTTATTCGGCTTATTACTTCAAGGTGTGATCTACTAACCAGTTAACCAGCACTGTTTTGTAAACATGTTCAGGGGCCTGGTATCTTGAAATAGGTCGGCCTTTCTGTTACACACTGGGCAAGTGTATCTGTTAGAGTTTTAATATATCTGGGCCCATAAAACGATTCCACGGAATGGTCGCAGGCAACAAAAGAAGTGACGTAGGATGTTAACTTCTATACATTGGTAAGCAATTCAAATATGCGAAAAACCCGGGCTCGAAAAAAATGGGGCGCTTCTTTCTGGAAATGTCCTCATGGGGTTTTTTTTTTTTAAACCAGAGAAATGACATATAGAATAAGTTGTTTTAGGTCCGTCTTGGCAAGTCTTAGGGGTCAATAACGTATGCGAAGTATCTAGCAACGCATTGTGGATCTCACAAGCGTTTTGCGAAATCCACACGCGTTGCGACCCTTCGCAACGCGTTTGTAAATAGCCCTGGACTATCACACATTTAGAACACATCTCAAGTACAAAAGATACGTACATAATTTAGCAATTATTACTATAAACAGTGACGGGCACCAGATCAAGATGGTTTTTTATTTTGTTTTCTTCATCTTCAACCCTATGCAATTGAACTCAAATGGCTACTACAATAAATTGGTTTAAAAACACTGATAAAAACTCTTTGTAAGTACTGCACGAAATAATCAATATGGTTCAAGGGATGAATGAACAGGGTTAATAGTCTTTATTCCGATAGGCTTGGTTGATTTAATTCATTCAAATTTTACTCTAAGATAAAACTTAAAATACATGATATATTTGCTTCGTATTTAGCCCAAGCAGAATCAATTAATGATTGGCAAGTTATACGTTACTACTTAATAGATTTAGTAACTCGAAGGTTAATGGCAAGAGAAATCAATACAAACCCAATTGGACTTGGGTAAACGCTCGTCAATCAGAAGGTGACAGGGACAGTGTTTTTAAATATGTTAAATTAAATTGCTGACAAATTATTCGTTATCAATCTAATTTTAGCATGTTTTAACCAAAAATAGTGTTTTTAAAAATGTTTATTTTTAATTTTATACTTAGTGTATGCTATATAATCAATGTGCTAGATGGCGTTCGTAAACATAACAAGCTTTCGCGCTTGATTGGGTAACCGTCTCGCGGCTGCGGGACGCTCGACCGATGTTAACAAGTCAGCGGCTAAAGCTGGTTATTTTCACGAACGCCATCTAGCTCATTGATTATTATAAGTAGAGGCCCGGCTTGCATGCCGATCAGGTGTATAATTTCTAATGATCCCATGACTTGTATCAAACAACTTTTTTAAAATCGATCCGTAAGGTGATTTGAAATTTACTGGTACTTCTTGTTTGGTAACGTGAACAGCAAACGCTCTTTTCCTAGAGCATTGTAGTCCGCTCCCCCAAAAACGGATGACTATATGAAAGATTATATCTGCCCAAGATCGTAAACCCCGTTATTCAAACGGTCCCCGGCACAAATCCCCAAAAATTGACAATAATAGCATAAGTTTTAGGTATCGTAACACAAACCTCCAACAAAGTTTCAAACGCGAAGAAAAAGTACTGTCTCGAGGCTCATTGTATGTGTTCATAGTGGCGACATGGTGGAGATTTTTGCTGAAGATACGAATCCTCTCTCAAAACGCACTTGATCGGAAATAGACCACCTATCAATAAACGTTTCAAAGAGTTATTGGACAAACAAACAAGTACATAAGAAAACCACAAAATTGTTTGAACTTGCGTGCGATCGAAATCGTCCCTATAGAAAACCATGCTTGATTTTCTGTAGTGCGCGACAGGAAAATACTAAATAACTTTGGGTATTCGAGCTTATTAACTTCAGGTGTGTGATCAATATACAGTTAAACAGCAATGTTTGTAAACTTGGTTAGGGCATGGTATCTTGAAAAAGTCGGCCTGACTGTTACACACTGGGGCAATTGTATCTGTTAGAGTTTTAATAATCTGGGCAATAAAACTGCCTTCACAGGATGGATCGCAGCATTAACCAAAAGAAGAGTGACGTAGGATGTGTAACTGGTCTATACATGGTAAGCATTCAAATATGCGAAAACCCGGGCTCGAAAAAAAAATGGCGCATTATTTTTTGGGAAATTCCTCATGGGTTTGTTTTTTTTTAAAACACAAGAGAAATGTAAAGAAATCGTGTTTAGGGTACGGTTTATGGCAGTCTTAGGGGTCAATAACGATGCGAAGTATCTAGCAACCGCATTGTGGAATCAGCAAAGCTTGAGAGAATTCACAAACGCGTTGACGACCCTTACGCCCAAAGAAGTTGTATAGCCCTGGAGCTAGCACACATTTATAAAACATCTCAAAGTACAAAAGGTTGGAGTGATAAATATGTAGACAGTACCTGGACAGGACCCTGAAACGCGATTATTAAGTGCCGCAAGGGGCACTTCATTAATGCTTGCTTAATTAAGAGTAGGGGTAACAAGATCAAGCCCCATGAATGCAATGGACGTTGACCTTCTGTTATCCTACATCGGAAAACTAAGCATTTAATGACAGTTTTTTAAAACTATTCCTTATTTTAATCCTTTGAACTCCACCAGTAATTTGCACCATTTTTTATCCAAATCGGAGCCAGCAACTTTAAAATTTGACCCGGTAACAACTGAAATGACCATTATTATGATTGGCTATTTTTAGCATATAACTCTGAAAACTTTAGTTGGATGTACATATTACAAAACTATACCTTTTCTGAATCCTTATGGTTAGACAATAAAACCCCGGGTGCTTGTCAGCATGATTGGATCAATTAAAAAATTTGACCCCGTGACCAAACTTTGGTTTGGCCCCCCCCTCTCTTTAAGGCATCATTTGCGGCCAATTAAGAAGACACGTTTCAGGTGGTCCTGTCAGTCATTCAAAATATTTAATCACTCAAACCTTTGTATGGGTTTTGCGTACGCGTTTTGCCGGGGAACGCCCAACCAGATTACCTTGCCATATACGTTCTTGCACGCACATTTGGGAGGCGGCCTATGTCGACTAGAGATGGGGGGACTTAGGTCGGAGCCAGACAGTCTCGACTCTAAAGTTACATAGTGACACACTAATCTAGTAGTGTCGTCCGGATATTAATTGTCAAGTAAGACGACAAGAAACTAGGGCTGAAGAGGGTTTCAGTCAGTCTGTAGACGTTTAGTACCTCTGAGAGAAGGAGCATGGCATTCTAAAATTTGTTGATAGTTAGGCAAATTAAAAGTTAGCTGCAAACTGACCCTGGAGTCTCTTTAGCCTCAGATTAATTGCTCTTATCTGTTTTTGGTAAGTACGTTATATTAGTGTAAATAATATGTATTCTTTCAAGGGCCTAGACTATCATTTGAGAGAAATTGAGAAAAAGAAAGACATATAATATTTTGTCGAAATGTTGCTAGTGCCGCTTTTAAGTTGCCTTACGCCTGACAGTTATCGTGATCGATTGACACAAATGGTTCCATGCTGATTCCTAAGCTAGCGTAAATCCTCGCAATTTCACTCTGACTCTGCTGAGAATGTAGTCTTACGGGAGTCAATATAGTTTATGTGATAATACGCAACGGGAAAATCTTCCGGAAATTGCTCGCATGCGTGGTACAGCAGGAAGTTGTCCGATTTGCCGATTATGAACAGGTGTTGTGTTCGGCCATCTGTTAATAGAGTGAAAGAAAATCGGGGATTATTTGTTCATCCTAATCATGGAAGAAATGGATGAGACGGACCCCACACCGACTTTCACCATCCGATTTTAATCTGTTTATCCATTCACCCGTACAGCAGGAAGGCATTCAACAACGAAACTTTAGATCATAATCTCTCTCTACCGCAATCGATGATCGGCGAGCAATTTTTGCTGGAGAATCTTTTGGAAAACTGTGTCCGAACACGAAAAAGTATTAGAGAATATTACAAATGTTTCCGGCTTCTCCGGTAATATTTGTTGTTGGTTTTCGTTAGATACGCAATGATGTACTCGTTAATGCGTTGCTTTAGTGCCCAAGAGTGCCCATTGTGAGAAATAAAGGATGAAAGTTTGAATAAATTTGAACGTGTTGATCGGTTTCCGTGTAAGCCATCATATTTATTGTCTTTCCAGCATGGATAGCGTGCTGATTCGCTGATTTCTAGAAAGAAAAAAGAAGAAAAAGTCACGGTGTAGAAGTAATTTGTAGTCCGGCGTACTCATAGTCCGCTACAATGTTAACGTATGGCCTCAATTCAGTTGACTCTTCACGCAACAGTTTCACACTTTATTCCGTTATCGTCTATGGAGCTTTGACTGTGGCTCCCGCCGACTATACTGTTTTCAACCGGATCTTGGTCATCCTCTATGTAAGACCTCCTGAAATTAGCTAGCAAGAAATCTTCTATAAGAAGATCAAAGGATTACAAGGACTGTACAGCTTTATTCTGTAAAAGAGTCTTTACTCTAGTCTACTCATGACTATCTTACAACCAAGTAAGACGAATCTTTGCGCAATGAAGAAACAACCATAGTTTTGGATAGCGGCTGATTCGCTGAGTCCCGGTGTAAAGAGTAATATAGTCGCGCGTACTCATAGTCCGGCACAATGGTAAAGAATAGAGCACTCGTCAGTGCACTCTTCACGCAACCGTTTCAATTCACGCTTATTCCGTTATCGTTCTATGAGCCCGGCTGTGGCTCCCGCCGGCTATATCGGCTTTTCACACCGGAATCTTTACGCAAATGAAGAAACAACCACAACTTGAATTTTCTCTGACGGAAATCGGATTAGGATAATAGTCGGAAGGGGCCACTTGTGAGGATAATGACTACAATTGTAACTAGTGGGCGGGTGCAGATGATTGGTCAAAAGCAACGTGGATTTGTTGTTGGTTCCGTCTTATTCTATTTCTCAATGGGTATAAATGCACAGGCACCAATATTACTTTTTAATTATGAAAAAACATTAGGCTCTGCTTTAACAACTGTTAATAAATTAATAAAAACGATAAATTTCTCACCTGTACTAATAATTCTTACAAAATCAATTTAGTTCTTGTCTCATTATATAATGATAAACAATTCAAACACACCGTTATGAAGAAAATGGAGTTTGCCTTGCGCGTTAGACTCCGACCTATCAAACACCATTATCTATTACTTCGATACGTGTTGAACTACCACGTCTTGCACTGCCGGTCAGGGGGTCTAAGTGGTATGAATCACCTTATACAAACGTTGCTTTAATGCTCCGACAAGCCTCTTGGTGATGTAATGTTTAGTTAGCTTACCCGTCTTCTTGTACACCAATTCCCCTGATTACTTTCATCAATAACACTACATCGCGCCATCGCGCCCTGTTTCGACTCTCCCCATGACAGCGTCCAACGTAATGCCAAGTCCTGGTTATTTAGGCGCAAGAACTTCAATTCAGTTTTTTCTCCACTGACAATATCATGTCTTCTACATTTTTTTCCAAGAGGTAACCTTCCCATACTGAGAGATAGATACCACGTGGCCGTACATATCTGATCCATCACATTCTTACTGCTTTGGCATTTGCCGAAAACCTAATTTAACCCGTACGCCAAACCCTTCACAAATCGGTGGGGGGGGGGGGGGTTTTTCCCCGAAAGCTTCAGCGATGCATTATTTTCTGGTATATCACCACCAAGACCACCAAGCCTGACCCATGCAGGCGCAGTTTGTTGCAAGAAAGGCCAAACCGAGAAGATAGCTCGAAATTTCAATACATCTGTCGACACTTAGTAAATCGCTGATACTATAAAATCTGCTGATTTAGGTGTGGGTAGCGATTTCTATACTAGTAAATTAAAATACTGATCATATGTTCATAAAGGAAACAAACCCAGGTGTATTTGAGTGGACATTGTTGCTGGTTACTTTTGAATTGTGAATTTTGTTGTGTAAGCAAAAGAATCTATGCAGAAAGAAAGTACATACAGCCTTTCTAAAAAAGGTACAGTCAGAAAATGTTTTTCATTATAATATTCAGAAGGAACTGAAGGAAAATTGTACCTTAAAGAAGCGAGACAAAGCTTCAATATCGTATACATCAAAATTCTTAACTGCTTTGACATTCGGGAATTTGCAGAAACCGATTTTACTGTAACGCGCAAACCCTTCACCAAATCGGGTGGAGGCGAAAAGCCTCGGCGCTGCATTATTTTCTGGTATATCACCACCAAGACTGACGCCATAGCAGGCGCAGAATGCTGCAGGGGCCAAACCGAGATGATAGCTCGACATTTTTAATACAACTGTCGACACTTAGTAACTGCGCTGATATTCAACAAATTCTGCTAATTAAGGTGTGGAGAGCGAAGTATATACTAGTATATTAACATACTGCTTGTATGTTCATAAAGGAAACAAACCCAGATGTCTTTGAGTGAACACTGTTGCTGGTTACATTTGAATGACCTAAATGGTTAGCGTAAGCAAAATAGATCTATGCAGAAAAAAAGTACATACGGCATGTCTAAAAAATTACAAATTACAAAATGCCCTTTTCATTATACTGAAGGAACTTTTAAAAAGTATATCTTAAAGAAGAGAAACAAAGTTTTTACATGCCTTTTGTTCAATCCCATTTATTGTAGGCAATCTGGCGATATGTGCGTTTTAGTGCCGTAGGTCAAAATCCATTTTGTGCCACTTTTCTCTATGCGTTTCAATGGCCAAAATTATGCAAAACGCAACTGTTTTATAAACAGATTCCGAATTAAAAGAAGGGATTACACTTCACAAAGCAACTCATAAAGGTCAGAAATGGATTTGCGTGATACCATAAGTGACCCTAAAGAAGTGACTGTTGAAATCTGAAATGCAAATGGGGTATTCTCTTTAAGAAAAAAAATCACCACTCTTCACTTGCCTCAACTCTTTTGAAGAAGTTCATCTTAAGTATCAAGAGGCACAACAAGGGTGAAATTGTTAAATTGAGAGGAGGAGATTTTTTGAGGATGCGAATTTCTCTCAAATTGCACTGGATCAGTTGAAGAACACCTACCGAGAACGATTCTCAGGTTGATTGGACAAACAAGTACAAAAGAAAACCGCAGACCTTGTTTTGAACTTGCCTGCTACCGTAATCGCCCCTATAGAAAACCATGCTTTGATTTTCTGTCGTGCACGACAGAAAATATTAAATCATCATCTTATTACCTAAAGACCGGACGTATTCCGGCGTATTCCCTTTAGGTTTGGTAAGGCCAGTCCCAAATAAATCAAAAAAGAACCGGGTTCGAAAAAAATTGTGGCGCTTCATTCTTGAAAATGCCCTCATGTCTATTAAGAATATCATATTTGCCCGCAATGAAATTTTCTAAAATTTACACAGGATGAAGCCAGTGGTGGCACCATGATACTTCTCCACCGTCCGCAACTATCATCAGCCATCTCATACGCTCTCTACAAGCATTAATGTAAGCATTGATGTTATGAGCGAATAACCACATGCCCACATAAACCACTGTGTTTAATTTCTGTCCGTTTATTGGCAGAAAATTTAAAGATTTTCTTCTAGAGTGGACTGAATACACACGTGAGATTTAGCACACATACTATATATTATGCCAACAGTTCAGATGATACAACAATCTCCACTTTTTTAGGTAAGTCGAGGCTGTGGATCGAGAAATGCATCTTTAAGATGTAAAATCTACAGTTTGAAGAATGATAATCAAAATTGCTAGGAACCAACCTTGGGAAATGTGGGTAGTCAGTACCGCCGGGGGGGAGGGTAATTGACCCCTGACCGGGGGTTAGGGGCCCGTAAAAAACAGGACTTGTAAAAATTGAATAAATCTGGTCTTCAGGGACCGTATTAAGTGCAATGAGAAGGGAAAAAAAGAGAGAAGAATAAAAAGAAAATAGGATCATAAAGTGAATCTCAGATTATATGTTTCATATGCTATAATAACAGGTTTTGAAAATGTCACTGTTAAAGACGGGCAGCCTCAACAGTACCAGAGAAGTTGGTATTAAAGCGACATGAGGAGATTTCCGAAAGAAGCGCCCCCAATTTTTCTCGAACCTAGGTTTTTTACACATAATTCGAATGCTTACCAATGTATTAAGATCACACCTGAAGTGAATAAGCCGAATACGCCGTCTTTATGTAATAAGATGATGATTTAGTAGTTTCTTCGTGCACGACAGAAAGTCAAAGCATGGTTTTCTATGGGGAAGGATTACGATAGCAGACACGTTCAAAACAAGGTTTTGCGGTTTTTTTTGGGCATTGTTGTCCAATAAACCTCCCAAGCGTTCTCGGTAGGTGGTCTAAAACCCGATCCAGTGAAATTTGAGAAATATCCTAAAAAAATATCCTCGCTGTCCACTTTAAACAGCAAGATGTGTGGGGGGGCCTGCCAGGGACAGCCCGTAAGGGCCTATAAGGGGTTCAAAAGCATAGGTGTAGAGGTTAAATGGAACGAAAATAAAAGAGGTTTAGCGACCACTGAATAGATAGACAGCTTTAAGGGGCTCGTAAAAAGTAATTAAACTTAAAAGGCAGATGGATAGCATAATATATAAATAATCATATAATATCAGAGATTTATATAGCGCCTTATGCTATTGGCCTCTAAGCGATTTCACAAAATGGTCGCTGATCCTGTGGCCCAACCATACCATAAACCATTTAGCATCATTTTAAGGGATGCAGCAGATCGGATCAGCGCTTTCCCTTATCAGCAAACATACATCGAGATAACCATCGCAGCCGGGATTAGCTTCCCAAATATCGCATGGGTAAATCGAGACAACTAAGCGGTTAATTTAATTTCTTGTCCAGAGAAACATTACAGATAAATGTCTGCTATTTGGATTCTGGCCATGAAGGAAGTCATCACTGCATTAAGATGACTACATAATTGGATTCTTGACCCACAAACACATATTCCGAAAAAAACATAAAAAATCAATAACATCTACTTTAAAAGTGGGATATAGCTGATTTGGCGGCCATCTTGAATAAAAATGTTTTCCCCACGGGGGATTATGGGATTTTGATATGTTGTTGTATGATGAAAACCCCCAGGGACACACAAATCCCATTGGTAATAGAGCTGTGCTTACAAATTTGCTCATATCTGGCTATTTTCAGTCCATTTCTTCATTTTTTCAACACTTGGAAGTATCCTTAGATTTGTTTATTAAAACAACAGCCCAACTTCTATGATTTCAGTGATTTTATCAACGGTCAAGGTTCTTCCTGCAATCCTTGCACTTTTTATTATTCACGTAGTAGAAGTGGCCGGGAAGTGGACTTAAATGATGACCACACAAAATTACAAAATTATTGATGTCGGCTACTGTACTATTAGGCCGCCAATTATCTCTGTAAAAATTGATGGTAGCTAGGAACACCGTTCCTATAAACCACCTGTCATAATGACCAAACTATCTGTCGAATACAAATGTCTTTTGTATTTAAATACCGAATTACAATCGTGGACAAACCGTTGGAAGAAACCTCTGAAAGGCTACAAATGAAGACGTATTCGCAAAAAAGTGACCCCCAAGTCCATTGGGGGAAATTGAGTTGGACAAGGTTTTAGATGTATGTTGGTAATATTTATTAGGGTTAATTATTGGGGATATCTAATGTTCTAAATTTGAAGTTTGCAAATAAGGATTTTTCACCAAAATATCCACGACGCAGCCCCACGAACATAATTTTGTTGTTATAACAGTAATAATGATAATAAATCGTAAATCAATGTTATTTGGACAAATTTTTACCCTGCAAATGGAATAGTTGTATTGTGGTGTATTCAAATGTAAAAATGTGTGCAATGTGCTCAATGTGAGGCAAGTCCTCGTCTTCAATGAAACTAATTCGTGATTGGAGTTTTGGCCTGTGTATTTTGCGGCACCTGTGTTGTATATTTTTACACAAAAATGTTATACTTTTTTCACTTTGAAGATACTCGGCAAACGCCTCGGTGCTGAAGCCAAACTCAAAAGGTTGTGAGTGCGCAGTGTAGGAGTTTTAATCTTGATCTTGATCTTGGTTACGTAGTGGTTGCTGGCTTGTTCCTTGAAGGTTTCGGTGGATGGTATAGTGACTAATTGGTCACGTAAAATGTTCCAGGACGGATTGTAGCAGGAAAAAAATGAGTCTTGGTAAACAGTTCTTTTTGGTCCTGGGTCTTATGAAGGCTTGACTATTGTGAGGAGTGGGGCGGATGAATGGTTGTGGAGAACTTTTGGCGTATGGCAAACTTGGTCTGAGTTATCTTATGAAGAATGGAAAGTCTTGCAACTGACTGACACAATCTGCAATGAGTTCCATTGAAAGATTGGAGCATTATTGTCACACTGCTGGATCCGTCATAATTTCTAAGGCAAAAGCTGCTTGCGCTGTAACCGCTTCCACCTTTGGTATGAGGCCTTGGTTGATCTTATCCCACACCAGCTGTTGTACTCTAGTGCGGGCGCATCCATGATTTATAAGCAGTATAGCCTTCAAATCAGTGGTGCTTTGAGAATATTATTCCACGTACAACACCAGGAACTTTCTTGGCTTTGGCAACCGCATCCCGATAGCATTACAAAACGTTGGACAATGTTGGCCCCAACATCACACGCGCATGGTTGGGCCAACTGTCGACAAGTGACTCGGGCCACGTCATTTGTCCGTCGGCCCAAGAGGGACATAGTCTATTTTGACGTTGGACCGATGTTTGGCCAGCATTGGTCCAACGTTATCCCAACCATTAAAACAATGTTTGCCATGTTATAAAATCACTAATTTTTTTTAATTACATGATAAAAAAAAAAGCAACATTTCCCTATGGTTGTTTCCTTTCACACTTTAATAACACATATAGTTTCATATTTATGTTAGGTACTTATTTTCTAGACTAGTAACTGAAAATCGACACTTACCGCCGTTGCCCGATTCGAACAGGGACCCTTTGTATTAGAAGACTGACGACTGTCCAATTGAGCTAACTTGCCTGCTTGCTAGAAAGGGCAATAAGAATATATCATTGTAAAACGCTTCAACAGTATAGAAACAACACCTAATTAATGATCAAAGACTCATAAAATGGCGCAATAACGTCACAGAGCTTCACAGAGGTGAAAAAAAAAAAAACCCGAAAAGCTCAAGGATCCCTGTATCCACGGTGAAACCAAAGTGCACAAAATCGTAAAAATATAGTCACTGGCAAATGCCATATGTTTTATTTTTACGCACAATCTTGCTAAGCATAGGCCCTATTTTTGCTTCAAGCTCTGTCCGTTTTGGCTAGAGAGGCCTACATTTCCTTTATTAATTAGTCCTAATTGAAAATATTAGCTAATTATATCTGCTGGACAACATAGTATTGGCCACCGTTGGCCCTGCCGACCAACACACAGGACCAGTTCCCCCCACCATTTACTTCCCCCCAACGTCACCCCGACGTTGGCTTACCACCATAAAAAGAACCATTCACTCCACATTTCCTTCCCCAACATCGGCCAACGTTGGCCTGCCGAACAAAACACGACCAGTTCCCACCCCCACCATTTTCCAACTTCTTACCCCGATCACACGTTGGCTTGTCCGGACATCCAACGACGATTTTCGCCCCACCGTTTTCCCACGTCGTGCTTGATGTTTGGTTTGCCGAACCCATCAAAAACGACCATTTCCCCCACTGTTTTCCTTGTTCCCCACGTCGGCTTGACGTTGGTTTGCGACCATCTAACGACCAATTTCTCCACCGTTTTCCCAACGTCGTGCTTACGGTGGTTTGCTGACCATCAACGACATTTTTTTCCTTCATCCCCACCGTTTCCCAACGTCGGCTTGACGTTGGTTGCTCGACGACCATCTACGACCAATTTCTTCCCCCACGTTTTCCCCAACGTTGGCCTGACGTTGGTTTGCCGACCACCGCGTACCGACCGTGACGACGTCGGCCGACGCAAGTCTTTGCTATCTGGGATTATTTATGTTGTTTGTGTCCCATTCAGGTCTTTTGTTAATGATACCCAATAAGTGTGATTTTCTGCTTCCTGTAACACTGACTGACCAAAGCTTGTATTGGTGAGCTGTTTTAGTTCTAGAGTGATTTATTTTTAAGGTGAAACAATTTTAGCATTGATTCATCTGCCACATGTGTTTGCCAATGCATTCAACTTGTCAAGTCAAGGTCATCTTGTAAACGCAGAACCTTTGGATTGTAACTATATATTACGCAGTCGTTCGCACATCAACGAAACCTCCGACATGTTATTAGGGAGGTCGTTAGGGACGGTCCCTTGGGGGACGCCCGATCTAACCTGCAGCCACTGCCAATGTTCGCCATCCGCAACAACTCTCTGTTTGTATTTCTTAGAAAATTTTCAATCCATGTGTGAGTTCTTCCTGTTAGCCATAGTTACGGTAGTTTGTACATTAATCGCATGTGAGGGACTGTGTCAAAGGCCATGCTACCATGTCACTTATATCTGGGGATTGTTGGTGATGTTGACCTCTCATAGAGAAGTTCTAGCTTGAAAGTGATCAGAACGGGTAACCACAATGGAATGTTTGGCGCACTCTATGGGCGCCAGTGTCGCCTACTAGGCAGCTGGTTAGGGGAGTACCTTTGAAATACTCCCGAGTAGCTCAGAGTACTCTACTCTGGTGGCCCCATTATGTGAAATTCATCTAAATGAGCGTTATCATTGATAAATTTTTTTCCTAGGAAAAATTCGCCAAAAGGAACGCTATAATGGGCTTAATTTCTTTAAGTAAATTAATTTAACCAATTATATGAATATTTTTTCGTTTTAACCTGTTGACCTTTTGAAAATGAGAATCTGACAATATAAATTAAAAAATACAAACCTTGAAGAGTGCAGGGCGTCGGAGGTTACAGAAATAAATTTACAATCTATCATTTTCCTGAGGACTATAACCATAGTTGCGCCCGCAGCCTATAAATGTACTTAATAATCATTATCTTTGATAATGTTTCGCCGCGGGGCTATAACTAATAAACTAATATGATTTTTTCTTGAGGGCCTCTAAATTTAATAAACTATCATTATCTTAGATAAGAAGGTTGCGCCGCAGACAGATAGCCAACGATAGCCCCTGAACGAGAGCAAGGCTTGAAGAATTATGGAAATATTATGAGGTAAAAGAAAATAAGTAAGCCGGTGTGCAGAGTATATCGTCCTCCAGCTCACAGTCCGGAACATGGTAACAATAGGGCAATCAATTTAGTTGACTCTTCACGCAACTTCAGTTTCACGCTTAGTTATTCCGTTGTCGTCTTGGAGCCCGGACTAGGATACCTGCGGGACTATGATTACTTTTACTTCACGCCGGCCTTACTGAACTAATCGTTTGCTTAGATAAGATTTGCACTGCAGGCCTACAAATTTAGTCGACGGGCTGTTATTTACGGAATAATCGCAATATGATTCTACGCTTCATTCAATTAATCAGATCCCATCCCCAATTTGGAATTAAATTTCTCCTAGGAGAAATTAAATCCAATTGCAATGGATTGGGAAGTTAGCTGTATTTTCTTATTGTATTATTTTGGCACAACAATGTCTCAAATGTTTTATCCATAGCTCTCTGCTTCCAAATTAATACGTCAGTACTAATTATACAAAGTCACGTCATAAAAATCGTGATCTCTTTGGAAAGGTCAGACCTGTTGCCAATCCGGGAACAAACCGCCACGATTCACGTACTTGCCCAATCAGCGAACGGGCCTCGCGTGATTCAGTTTTACGATGCATTATCTATCACTGATGTATGTAGCTGGAAACAGTCAGTCTGCTGTATCCGTGTTGTAGGTACTTGACGTTGTGATGTAATCTGACGACAAGGCGAAAGCTGGTTGTAATAAAATTCTTGAGAAACTGATTTACCGAGTCACGTGCGTCATTCAGAAGAAGCGTAATGTTCTGCCCCTTGCAACTTACCCGCGAGTCCTCCGGGTCGCACAGACAGGGCCGCGTTCCCGCTACAAATTGGTGTCAGGTGTGGGATCCTAATTGACGACGTGCGAGGCTGTGGTGAAGAAGGTGGACGTAGGCGACGAATGAGTTTTATGTGCGACGGATGGTGAAGAAGGTGGACGTAAACGACGAAGGAGTAGTATGTGCGAAGGATGGTGAAAAAGGGTGGACGAAAGCGACGAAAGAGTTCTGTTTAATAAGCCCCCCCGACAAAGGTACACTTTTCTGGAAAAGTTAGGCTCCTTAACCTGTTACAAAAATGTGAAATGTTTACTGCAATGTTACACATTTGATGTGCACAAAAATCACACAATAGTTAATCTTCTCCCTGAAATGACATAATTTATTAAATTTGATGACGAATTAAAAGTGGCACTTTCGTGCATAGGATTTAACAATCGAGAAAATCCCGGACGGAGAAGTACCAACATGCCTAGTACAACACAAGAATATCACAGACAGATTTTAGTACCAATGGATAGCTATGGTCATCTTCTTTCCATTGCTACCAAAACGAGTACCAACATGCCTAGAATTACGTCAGGCTGACGTTATAAAGTTCACATGTCAGCATAACTGTCAATTTCCATAGTACACAGTGTAGAACAGGGGAATTGTGTGTTTTCATCAAAAAAGTTTGGAATATCCGATTTCCACACGGTTTTTGCTTTCTTTAATGGGACTAGTTTTATACTCAGAGAGTTTCAGTGCTACATTTTTTGAGTAGGAAATATTGCGAAATATCAATGTCCACCCTATATCCATTATTTTTATACTTTCCTCAACTTATGACGTCATAGTGACGTCATAATAGGAATGTTGGCACGTAATTTGATACCAATGGAAAGAAGAAACTCTAAGCTATCATGTGGTACCAAATTTATGGGAATCAGATGTTCAGTAATAGGGGAAAAAGAATCTTTAAAAAAATCTTTAAAACTCGACTGTTAAAGCCCTATGCAAAAAAGAGCGATTTTTTTATTTGTCATCAAATTTAATAAATGACGTCGTTTCAGGGAGAAGGTCAACTGCTGTGCGAAACTTTTTTGCCCATTCAATGTGTAACATTTCCGTGTACATTTTACATTTTTGTAACAGGTTAAGGAGCCCAACTTGTCTAGAAAAATGCACATTTGTCAGGGGGGACTTCCTTTTTTTGAACTGTTTAGTAGTGCTGCGGTACTGCTACGGGGGAACAACGGCGACATAAGGGACGTAAGCGATGGCAGCTGGAGGATCTGGGAGAAGTGAGATGAGTGACATGGAGGGGAGGCACGAAGAAGGCGGTGTGACGATATGGATGGTGTCGTGAGCGGCGGTGAGGACATGAGATCGGGCAGCGATGATTCTGGTGCCAGGTCGGTGGTAAAGGAGATAGTGGACAAGGTGAAGAGTGAGGTGGAGAGACATTTTGTGATGGATGAGGACCGGGAGTCAACGGATGAGTACTGGACTGAGTCCGATGGTATCGGGATGGGGTTACGGTCACCGTGGTCAGTTAGTAAGAGGGGTGATCGGCCTAGGAGGCGTTCTAGGCGGGAGAGATTCATTATGCAGAGCAGTGGATAGACGACTGATGAGGACGAGTATGAAAGACAGGAGAGGCGTATGAGACGACGTAGGTTGAGTGAGTTGGACCATCAGGGGGAGGAGGACGACTTAAGGTGGAAGCGGCGTTCGCGCATGGGCAGAAAGAGAGAAGGGGAGAAAGAAGAGCAAAAGGATAGTGATGGAAGACAGCAGTATGATGCGGAGTGGAGGAGGGTGGAGGAAGAGAGAAGGAAGGTGTGGAGAGAGGGGGAGCGGCTACGAGATTTGGGTCGATAATTAAAGGATGATGAAGCTAAATTGTTGGAGAAAGAAAGACGGATACGTGAACGGGAAGGATACCGACAGAGTCTAGGAGAGAGTTGTGACAGATTACCCCTTAAGTATGAGGATGGGGGGAGTCAGATGCCCGTAGGACGGGGCGAGGTAAAGTTAGAGGACAGCATAGTGGAATATTCGAAGAGGGAAGATGGAGAGATACGGCAGCGACTGGAGTTAGAAGAAGGAGACCGACAGATGCGAGGGGAGGACGGGCGAGGCCCAGTGAGACCGGGTACGCCGAGGAGTGGACGAGTACTAGCGCGCAGCAAGGAAGGAGAGAGTTAGGGAGATCGGGGCGGCCGACGAGCATGGTGGCCGTGGATCAGCAGTGGCCTAGGGGAGCTGTGTTGTATGAGAGGGGAGAGGAAAAGGTGCGACAGTTGAGGAGTGACGAAGCCAAATTGATGGGGAGAGAACGACGGATAAGCGAAGGGGAAGGTTACCACCAGGGTGTGGGAGACGGACTCTCCATTAAATATGAGGGTGCGGGGAGTCATGATATGCCCAGAGGACGGGGCGAGGTGAAAGTAGGGGAGTATTACGGCACGGGAAAAAGTTCGAAGAGGGGAGGTGAAGAGATACGGTAGCGGCTAGAGTTCAAGGAAAGAGACGGACAAATGCGAGGGGATGGATGGGCGAGTCTCAGTGAGACGGAGTATGAAGAGTGGAGGAGTACAAGCGCGCAGCAAGGAAGGAGAGAGTTAGGGAGATCGGGTCGGCCGACGAGCGTGGCGGACGTGGACCAGCAGTGGCATAGGAGAGCTTTGTCGCCTGACAGGGAAAGAGTGAGAACGCCGTCGCCTTTGCCTATGGAACAGCGTGGTGGCGAATTGGTGTCCTCGTTCCAACGGATGCGAATGGAAGATAGCAATACAGATAGAGGTAGTAACTCTCGCTACATGAGACCGAACAGTGCCTCGCCACGGTATGTGCAACCGCATTTGAGAGAGAAGCAGGAGGAAGATGGGAGATATGAAGGTAGACGTCTAGCTAACAGACCCGAAGGTATTGGTGACCCGGACTTGTTGGAACCTCATCCGTTGAAGAGGGAGAAGAAGGTCACGAGTGCAGCAGAGTTTGTAGCAAGGTATGGAGAGGCCGAAATATGAAAAGAAGGTTTTGAAATACGACGGGAAAACGCCCTGGAAGGATTTTCGACTGCATTTCGAGGCTTGTAGGGAATACAATAAATGGACTGATAAGGAAGCAACGTATCAGCTGTTTGCTTGTTGCCAGGGGGATGCATTGTCTGCCTTGAGCATCAACGACGTTAACCCGAAGGAGATGACCTTTGCAAAACTGCTGGACGTGATGGAGAAGGAGTTCGGACCGAGGGAGTGTGCCGAAAACTACTTTCAAGAATATCAGCGGCGGGAGCAGAGGCCGGGAGAGAGTCTTCATGCCTTAGGATTGGACATAAAGAGACTAACGGCGCTAGCGTTTCCGAAGACTGATAAGCAAGGTAGAGAGTTGCTGGCAAGAGGGTACTTTAAAGATGCAATAGCAGATTCGGTCATCCGGAAAGATCTGTTCCAGGCGAGGCCTGGCACGACCTAGGCTTCGGTTTTCTAATACACAGCTCATCCAGGTCGATGGGCGACAAGTGAAGACGTGGGGAATAGCAATCCTGGAGATAGGCGTGGGAAATGGCTGCCATGAGCTGAATGTGATTGTCGCAGACGTTGAGAAAGGGATATTGGGGATGGATTTCCTGAAACAAACTGGGGCGATAATCGATATTGGTCAACAGCAGCTCCACGTTGGAGGTGAAAAAGTACGATGTCATTCCACGCATGAGCAAACTCCAACACTCAATGTTGTGGCTGTGGAAGATAAAGTGGTACCGGCCGCACATCAAGTAGTTGTATCTGCGGCGATATTGCATGCAGACGAGGGGGAGTGTGTAGAGTTACTAGGGTCATTCATGTCGGACGAGATAGGTGGAGAGGGAGCTTCCCAAATACCGGAATCGTGCGAAGGTCGAGAGCGGCTGGGAGTAGTAGAGCCGTTAATGGTGGGCTCACTTTATGATAGCGGACTATTGGTGGCAAGAGGTCTAGTGAAAGTTAAGACTGTGGTGCCAGTTACAATTACTAATGTGTGTGACTTTCCTCGAGAGGTGAAACAAGGCGCTACGCTAAGCAAAGTTTGTGCTGGTGGCGGAGAATGAGGTGTGCGAGACTAGGATGGTGGGGGCGAGATCAAATGGTGAACCGGCGGAGGTGCTTGAACATCTGAAGGAGCTGTTAGAGCAGAGTACCACCCACTTTGGAGAAGGAGAGAGAGAAAAAGTGGCGGAGTTATTAGCGGACTATCAGGATGTGTTCTCTAGCGGGGAGTTTGATATTGGTAGGAAGACGAAGGTGAAGCACAGCATTGATACTGGGAGTGCCCGGCCTATTCGGCAGCCATTGAGGAGGTCATCCCCGCAGCAGCGTGAAGAGGTGGAGCGACAAGTGAACGAGTTGTTGGAGAAAGGGCTAATGCAGCCTTCAGATAGTGCTTGGTTTAGCCCAGTGGTGTTAGTAGCAAAGAAAGATGGCTCTAAGCGCCTTTGTCTGGACTATCGAAGGTTGAATGAGGTCACGATGAAGGACGCGTATCCTTTGCCGCGAATCGATGATTCGTTGGATGCTTTAGGGGCGCAAAGTATTTTACAACTCTTGATTTGGCCTCGGGCTATTGGCAGGTTGAGATGGACACGGACGCTCGAGATAAGTCTGCCTTCTCCACCACCAGCGGACTGTATGCTTGGAATGTCCTACCATTTGGCCTTTGCAATGCGCCCTCAACATTTGAAAGATTCATGGATAGAGTGTTGACTGGATTGAGATGGGAGACGCTCCTTATTTATTTGGACGACGTGATTGTATTCGGTAGTACCGTGTCGGAGTCAGTAGATCGGTTAGAGGAGGTTTTGCAGAGGTTCCGAGGAGCCGGGTTGAAACTCAAGCCCTCAAAGTGTCACCTATTTCAAAAGGAGGTGACGTATTTGGGTCACGTAGTATCTGA
Organism: Ophioderma brevispina; assembly: GCA_023653785.1. NCBI lineage: Eukaryota > Metazoa > Echinodermata > Ophiuroidea > Amphilepidida > Ophiodermatidae > Ophioderma > Ophioderma brevispina. The sequence goes on along the minus strand of JAMKCH010038050.1, from coordinate 51,247 downwards.
AAGGGGTATCCATACGGATCCGTCCAAGATAGAAGCAGTTCGGGATTGGCCGACGCCAAAGACGCCCACGCAGGTGCGTAGTTTCTTGGGACTGGCGTCGTACTATCGTCGGTTTATCCGTGGATTTGCTGATATTGCGGCACCTCTCCATCGGCTGACAGAGAAGAAGTTGGTGTTTGAATGGACGATCGTATGTGACGATGCGTTCAACACGTTGAAAGAGTTGCAGGACGGACCACGGGTCGCTAAGGTGGTTGTGTAACTTCAAAAACTCTGAGGGTCAACTGGCGAGATGGCTTGAGGTGCTGTCCAGTTTCAACGTCGATTTGGAGTACAGACCGGGAAGACGCCATTCTAACGCATACGGGCTGTCAAGAACACCCTGTAGACAGTGTGGGCGGATGGAGGCTAAGAATGTCCCAAATGAGGAGGCTGAGCGAGGAGCAGAAGCAGAGGAGATCCAGATGACGTGTGAAATCGGGTGCCAAACAGAACGGGCTGGAAGTGACGGGACAGTGGAGGCTATCAGAGGGTCCTTGGTCGGAAGTGTCGTGGAGTTAACCCGGAGGGCGACCGGGAGTGTACAGGAGCCTGAAGTGGATGGTGGCCGCGGTCAGAGTCGGGAGCACATGATCGACAAGCCTGGAGAGGATGGAAACCCTGACCCCGTAATGGTTGAAGTTCGTAATGTGACTATACAACCGGAGATCACAATAGAGATGATACGGGAGGCGCAGTTGGCGGATGAGACAATGGCTCTGTTCCTGAGGAGAAAGGAGGCTGGAGAGGGGAGACTCCCATGGAAAGATTTATCTGCCTTGTCGTCTGCATTGAAGACGCATTGGGGCCAGTGGGTCATGTTGGCAGTGAAGGGAGGAATTCTGGCGAAGAGATGGGAGAGTGGAGATGGGAAGACTATTAAATGGCTGGTCGTGCTACCAAGGACAATGCGGAAGCGAGTGCTAGATGAGCTGCATGCATCAAAGGCAGGAGCGCACCTGGGTCGGAACAAGACCCTACCAAAGGTTCGAGAAATGTACTATTGGGTGGGGATGAGTGCCGACGTATCTACGCATGTGTGTAGGCTGCGCGAGGAGGAAGGGGCCACCAAAAACGTCACCGAGCCCCACTTCAACAGTACAAAGCTCCTCTGGAACGGGTAGCATTGGATGTGTTGGGCCTCTGACCGAGACGGATGATGGGAATGCATATATCCTAGTCGTTGGCGATTACTGGACCCGGTGGATGGAGGCATATGCCATAAGAGATCAATGTGCCGAGACGGTTGCAACGAAGTTGGTGGATGAGTTCGTCTGTAGGTTTGGAGTTCCGAAGGAACTCCATTCCGACCAGGGCCGTAACTTCGAGTCGAAGGTATTCAGAGAGATATGTCGGATATTGGGGACTGAGAAGACCCTTACGACTCCGTACAACTCCAAGTCGGATGGCCTTGTCGAGCGTTACAACCGGACTATTGTCAATGCCGTGCCACTCATGATTCAACCGTTCCAGAATCAGAAGGACTGGGACCAGTATCTCTCATATGTGGACTTCGCTTATCGTTCAAGTTTTCAAGAGTCGACCGGCGAGAGCCCGAATATGATGATGTTGGGGCGAGAAGTAAGTGTTCCCGTTGACTTGGTGGTTGGTGCGGTACCAGATGAAGGAGAATGCGAAACAGACTATGCGGAGGAGTTGAGAGAGCGTATTAGGGGAATTCATGAGAGGGCAAGGCACGTTTTGGAGTTCAGTATGAAGAGACTGAAACGGAACTACGACCGATTGGTGCACAGTGTAACTTGTCAATAAATAATTCATTTTGTGTGTACAGCTAGCCAGCCAATCAACAAGCTTTAGGACAGACACACCCCCACCGAATGCATTGTACTTCTATTTCAAGCATGATAGAAAGCCTATTTGGAAACCAAATTTATGAAAAAGTGTTGACTTTTATTGAAACCACTTTGACTTTTTCTGCATGTTGAATATTTGTACTACATAGTAGTACTATTCATGTATGCCGACCCTCTCCTGGTTAGGCCGTCTTCTTAGACAAAATATCACTTCCTGTTTGTGAGTTTGATTTTACCAGCCTGTGTGTTCCCAGTAACAAGCCATGGGCAGTGTATTTGCTTTCCTATTGTTAATGAAAAGCTATGAATAGGCCATGTTTAAACAGCGTGACGCTTTATTGATTTTGTAGTACCCGGTACTCTTAAGGTCAAGAAGGTGAATTGACCTATGCTGTCTTTATCTATGGGTCATGATTTTTAAGAACAGAAATAACATTTATAATTTGATAGCTTATAATATTCTGCTGTGAAAAAAATGCTATAGGCCTTCAATAAATATTTAAGTTCTAGTATTACAAATTCCAAGTAAATTTTGAAAGGTTTTATTTTCATTTGGAGAAAGCAGTAGTGTACGAGGGTGTGCTTACACAGGGCAATTATTTATTGATAGTACACTGACAAGTTACACTGTGTGGTGCATGGTCCTGTGTTTAGGGCAGGTCAATTCGTCTGGTTGTATAACCATACGAGGAAGTTGCGACTTTCCAGGAAGTTAGCCCTGCCGTGGGAGGGCCCATATCTGGTGGTAACCCCGCTCTCAGATGTGGTCTTCAGGATCCAGAAATCTGCCCGCATTAAGCCGAGAGTTGTTCATGCAAATAGGTTAAAGCTCTATGAAGGACCAGAGTTGGTGGGATGGAACTACCAGGTGCCAGAAGTAGAGCTCGAGGTTGGACCTGTTGTCAACGGGATAGAGAGGCCTATAGAAGGACCCGGTGGTCGCGACTACAGGAGAGAAGCAGCTGCAGCCGGAATGGAAGACGAAAATGATGGTGACGCAGAAGAAGGGACACCTGACGAGAACGGGGCTCCTACGGTAAGAGGAGATGGCTTAGTCATGGTCGAGTTGGCTGCGATTGACGAGTTACCTGCAGTAAAAGAAGGGGAGTCAGGAGAAGACCAGGAGCGGATTGGCGACGTGGAGGATAAAGAGGGAGCGAACGAGTCGTCAACATGACAGGTGAAGCAGCAACAAATGAGACTGAGCCGCTAAAAGGGTTGAGAGACGCTGGTAATGAAGCAGAGGCTGAAGTGGACGTGCCGAAGCGCGAAGGAAAAGTCAGGAAGAGTATACGCTTCGACCCGGTGTAAAGAAACTGAGAGTCCTACCTATAAAATTGTCCGGTAGGACAGCAGGTTTCAGAGACTGGGCGTCCGTAGGACGCCCAGTCTCTGAAACCTGCTGTCCGTGTCAATGTTAGTGTATTGGGGTTGAAAATAAGTATCGTTTTGCTATCTTTCAGGGTACCAATTTGGTCAAAATTGCCTAAGGGCCTAAGGATAAATGAACTAATTTTGAGGTAGGAAATGATACAGAAGTGGGTTGCCAAAATATTTTGTTGAATTCTGCACTTCGTTATGGGTTACATAATGACCCAGCAGCTTGGTGAATCGTTAGACACTAACAAAGCTATTCTCTGACTTAAACCATTATAATCCACTCAATCTATGAAAAATACTAGGTACACCTGGATAAAATTGCTACAGAAGGTTTTCTTGCTGTAACTAGCAGTAACAGATCTCCCAAACAACATATCAAAAAGGTAGGAAAAGGGAAGCCTGGCAAGACATGGTAATTTGCATTTATCTTACGTGGACGTATACGCCCATATTTCGACAAAGGTATATAGCTGATAAATGCATATTTAGGAAGATTTTACATTTTTCTGGTAGTATTTGAACCTGTTTTACATGGCTATGCCTGCAAAGTGTGTAGCACTTGCAATTGATATATTAAAAGTGGAAGGTGATGGTCATTATTCAAAATGGCCGCATTTTTTCCGCCAAAATTAATTTTGCATTCTAGATTATTTGTCAGACTACAATCGGGATGGGGAGATCTTTATTTAGCAAATTATTATCAGAGAGTATTAATTCAAACACCTTGGGTCAACTAGTGCCGGGGCCCTCCCTATGCGAAGTTATGGGTATATGTGCCTCGGCCAGGTGAAAAATAGGGTCCTTTCCCAGGTCCTTTCAGATAAAATGTACCCAAAAATAAGGGGTCATTCGATACACAAGCTGAATAAAATGGGGTCATCCAGTATGAAACTTTATAAGGAGGCCAATGATGTTAAAACCTGAAATTAAAATAGAGTTCAAACTGCCATGGAATTATAAAATTGCTGCCATGAAATTATAAATATGTTAAAAATGTGCACGTAGGCTGCGAAAATTTTGAATTTGGGTGTTCAAATTCTTTAAAAAAGTGGATAATTTTATGCAAACTTGTGATAAAAGTGGATAACAGGAAAGAAACAAATGGGGGTCATTGTGTAATCTATGTGAACATTTTAAAAAGGGGTCATTTGGTAACAGCCTGGGTAATAGGTATGACAGCAGCATAAAAGGCGGCCAAGCATTCTAGACGTCACCAAAGTCAGCATCTTACAGACCCTGACTACGCAGCTCTAACAGGGGATGTGATATCTGCTGCACAAGATCTACTACAAAGCATCATTTGAGAATGCTGCACATAAAGTCAGCCTATATCTAAATGCCAAAGAGATGGAATGGAATACCTGACCGTCAATGAGGAAGAGAATCATCAATCTATCTGCAGTACACACGGTATCCAACTCAAAAAGGTTAGAGCTCAGGTACCTCGGGTCCTATGTTAGACAGCAAGAAAGACTCAAGAGTTAAAGGCCCGTGGCCTGGTCGCTAATAACATCGTACCCAAAATCCAAGATTTTACCGGAGTGGTCAACATTTGGTATTGAAGAAAGCTACCATTTTTTCTTATTTACCTGTGAAATCTAGGGCTAAAAGCTATTTGGTTGGGGAATGTTATGAGCGAAAATGTACCCCATTTGGGCGACCGATATTAAATTTCCACATAGGGGCTAAGGAAATCATATTTTTAGCACTCACATGAAAAACGGGTTGGAAATATCAGCCCAAAAATACAGATGGGGTTACGAGGTGAAGGACCATTTCAACAGATGAAAACTTTACTTTTTAATCGGGTCGTCCCCTTCATTATATTGTATAATAATCAAAATATAGGCAAAATGACACATAGGTTTTATGCAAATTAGCATGTCTTGCCATGCTTCTTTTTTCTACCTTTTTGATATGTTGTTGGAGGGTTTATACACAAGTTACATCAAGAAAACCCCTCTGAGCGTTTTGTCCAGGTCCATACGTCGATTGAGTGGCTATTACATTAAATAACTAGTGTATAGAAATTGTAATACACAATCCACTGAAAGTAAAATAAGAAGGTATTCCGCAGGCATAAGAAACCACATTTTCTTGTATTCCTGAATAGTTTTTTACTTTGGCCATCTGGTTTGCATGAATGTGCTAAATGAAGTGAAGTAATGCTGAAGGCTTTGCGCGTGACGCATACCCCCGCAGCCGAGCGCAAGTGCTGTAAGCCTGCTAAACACTAATTACGGGGAATCGTCTTGCTTATACAGTCCACGGTAAGGGTTTTAGCCGGCTGACTATGTTTTCAGTTCGTAGACTGAGGACCCAGCGTTTTCACATTCATGCGGGACCAATTGAACTATTAATTATTAAAGAACAATATACAGATGTTGAATCTTAAAAAGGGGAATTTTATTAGGGGGAAGAATACACAGCCAATTTTGGAAACAATAAAGATTTGATGACGTCAGGCATTAATTGGGTATTATTTTGCTTAGGGGGACCCATTCAGTAAAAATGACGTAAGTATCCCACATTGGAAAAAAACAACCGGTTATCGTCATCGTACGGGCGGTTTTTGAATCAGTAGGGAAAAGGTAATTTTGTACGGTTTAGAATAATAGGTGTCTTTTGGAAAAAATAATAGCACTTTGGGGCAAGGTAATGTACAAGACTTGATGTAACATAGTCGGATTTATAATATCGGTCGCCCCGCAAGAGCAACTGATACCGATGCCGGACACGGACTGGTACCTGGACCGTGACACAAAACTATCATTACGTTACCAGTTTATAACTACAATACGCAAAGCAGCAAGCATTTGGTATCTCTGTGGTCAAAGCACATCGATCCAGATGTGGACTGTACATGTGGTTCTTGTAATAAAAGGGAGGGTAGGACACGATCTGCGCGGATTTGGGCATTGGGGATTCCAAACGGTAATTTGGAAACTGCTACCTGCATTACTATGGCAGCTTCGGTCCCAGTGACATTAAAAATCATCTCTTAAACCTTTGTTCAAAAGATCTTAGTATTCCTGATAATTCAAGAAAAAAAAATTGGTTTCCAAAATCGTCGGGGTTAGTGATTAACCCCGCTGCAAAATAGTGTAAAATTTCCAATAACGGTCATTTAGATTTAAATATTCGGTCCTTAAAGTTCACATCAATCATGCTTCTGTTAAATTACCTGCGCATAACTCCAAAACTTCCAGAAACTTCCCCTGCAAAAGTATCTCTTTCAAAACATAATACCCTTGAACATACGCGGCATGGCTACAGGGCTATGCGCTCTGTAGCCCTGCCACCGAACACTCTAATATCAAAACAGCCCTATTATAATGATTATACACCCAACCATTGCCAGCACTCCTGGTTCAAATCGGCCGCATTTAAGTATTTCTTCTGTTCCGCAAGAATGGGCCTATAGACGCCTACCCTGAGACGAACTATACCTAAAGAGATTCGAAGCAAGTATCAATGGATTGTTTGCAGCGTGCAGTGTCTGGTACTACATTAGTAGTTAATTCCACCATTCCTCCCGCGACGGAGCGAGAAGCAGTAATCCTTATTCAATACATTTCACTGTAGAACCCCCAAGATTTGAGTGTGGTGGGCTATTTTTAAATCAATGATGCTCACACATACGTGGTATTTGTCAAAACACCTTGAACACAGTTTAGTACTCATACCATTTGGCATATCAGCCTGGAAAACTTAAAATAACCCCAATTTTGTACACTCATTTGGTCGACTATAGTCCTTTGCTCCAATTTCAATGTATTAATAACATTCTTGTATTCTTCAAAATACACTGAGTTACTAAAATGTGGTATTTTTCTCTTTATACACAAAAAGTGAAACAAATTTGGACCCCGTTTATTTCTCACACTGTTATTTTTTTAACAGAATAGGATCTAATTGGACATTTTATTTAATTTGACTTCAAAGTCTAATGAAAATGAAGTTATTGATGACCTGGCCAACCCATAAAGTGTCAATGTGAGCCGGTCCTTAGAACAATTATAATTCACGTTAGGGATGAATTGAAGCACAAAAATTGAGAAATTGACTGATTCGCAGGATACCCTCGCTCATAAAAAGTTTAAGGTGCCTCACATCGCCATCCGTGCGGCCAAGTCATTGCAGCCGCACAGACCTGGTTTTTCTATTACGCCTCGAACGTTTATAAACAAAAGTGTATTTTTCCCAGACCGATCTTCCAACCATTGACAAGCCGTCCCATTAGCATGGATAGGTGCTACTTACCAAGGAAATATCAATGAATTATTGGAGTGAAAAAAGTCCACCACAAAAAAGAATTACGTTAACCCTATCCATTTATGCTGACATTAACATCCATTTTACATCAACTGTGTCCCTGATTACATTACTCTAATCACCTCACTGTTGAGCTTCATGAAGAAAGTAAGTAAAATAATGCGGCTCTGTCTGCAATGACGGTAAACTAGCCACCTCCATGGTTTACAGATCAATACTTTGTGATTCCCATTCACGTGCCGATTTCACAGGTCACAATTTTTTCAAAGCCTTTTTCCATTACAAACTACTACGCAAATTATTCGATTACCGGCTCTTTTAAAAATGGAACATTCAAATACTGCTTCACATTAATCAAATGTATCAGAATTGGGTCGGTTTGTAATGGTTGCAATGCAGCTATACTTACTTACAGGACCATACCTTTTCAGAGATTATAAATGACCGAAGGTTGTACAAAAGTGATAATCTTTGGACCACTGGCAAATATATCCTGAAGACAGTACTCTTTACTTTTAATCATCATCCCTGCCCATCCCAGCACCAAAGATCGCTCTTCAAAAACGGACTATAACATGGACGAACGCCTTTTTAGGTTATTCGCGCAGCTACCCTAAACTCTTACATTGGTGGGACTATCCTGAAAAACGCGACAGCTGCTCTCAAGCGTCTCCGAAGACAGCAACAAATCATTATAAGGTTAATTAAGAACACTTCAGTGTCTTCAACTTTTAATACAAATAAGCCTTTTATTATTGTCGCGCAATTTGCAACATTGGTAATTTTGCCCTTGGAAAAAATATAAGAACGTGTGCATGCTCTTAATTACGCCAATTTTGTCTTACACCCATTTGAAATGCAACAAAACTGCTGTGAATCAATAGAGACTCAATGCCAAATTCATGCTACAACGCCAAATTTACCAGCCGGATCGTGCCCTGATACGGAAAACCACCAATGTGGCAAATCGTTTTTTACCCACTTTATGTACACAAGGTTGTTTTAAACGACTGCGTCGTAAGGCCGTTCTCAGGATTTCTTTTGTGGTAGATGCAATTTATATTGTTGTATTTGCCGAAATTTTTAAAATAATTATTTTGTCTAAGAATGGGAAATTCGTGTGGTTTACCTGTCGCGTATTAGTTTAAAACTGCGTATTACTTGTTCAATGCAATTGTACTGAATGATTCGGGCATTGAGTTGTCGTATATATCTGTCAACAAATACGCAGCTTTTAACTAACAATAAAGGAATGTAGACCGATTATCGTATGGATATGAGTATTAAATAAAGAACCCCATTTGCGTTTTATCATATTGGGTGCAAGAAAAAGAAACACTATTTAAAAGTTTTAGCAGCGTAATTTTCTCGTAGGTCTTTCCGAACGCTACACGAGCATATAGTTTCCATGTTTCAGGAAGTCACTATCACATAGGCTTAATGTATTCGGCGCGGGCGCTGGCGCAGGCGCAGGCATACACATGCGGGATTCTCAGGATCATATGGTAGGCCGTTGCGTCTAAAACCATGTTTTTTATGGGGTATTGCCTGCTTGATGAAACCCAAATTGGCCATTTCTCTCCAAATTAATCAAAATAATGATTTTTAAACACAAAAGTGGACACTTTGGCAGTTTCCCATAAGGGTTGGATGCTTCCCGGTTTGTTTTGGCTGCTTGTTTTGAGCATGCATGGCCCTTAGATTGACACTATTTTGCCTTCAAAATAGTAAAAAATAATGATTTTTAAAGAAAACAAACCATCTTACCAGTTCGAGGAGGGGGGAGGGTGGGAATTAAAACACATTTTAGATCCGTCCCGAAACTTTTCTAGCTGATAAGGAGAGACTCGGTAAAAAAATCCAACTAAGTGGTTTATGGCCCCAGTTTGGGTGATGTGGATTTCTACGAAATTATTCAAACTTACCTCCAAACCCTTCTACGGGACCCCGAGACCATCACCGCACCCATAAAAAAGGACCCCGGGTTGGGGTGGATGCCCAGGGGATGCCAAGTAAAACAGCAATAAAGCCTAAAAGCAACCATTGGGCGCTCCATCCATAAATAGCAAAACATGTTTTTTTAGTCCAGAATCGACCCACCACAAAAAAACTTAATGTATTCAGATTCGGATTCTCACTTTGATCACTGTGGGGTCTGCGTGGTGTGAGAAATTATGCCGGCAATTTTCCCACAGTGACAGTCTATGCCACAAGAGCGAAAGACATTATCTAAATTGGTAAGGGCGTGAGAGACTTACGTTATAAGACCCGCATAATGAGAAGGGCAAAAAGCCATCGTCACTGGCACTTGTACGTTAAATTTGAAATTTACTCAAAGTAAGTGAAAATAAAGAGGTTTTCTCACACAAAGGAATTTTGTTATATTCAAAACAGATCATCAATGAACAAATAAGGAAAAATTTCCGAAAAAAATAACGAAACAAACTGAGGAAATATGAAATAATAAATAAAATGCAGTAAACATGTTATAACATAAGATAAATGCGTATTTGGTTTAAATATAGAAATAAATGAATACATGAATGAATGAAGGAAAGAATGAATGAAGGAATAAATCCCAACTTCCCTTTATTATTATGAATAAATAAAAATAAGAAAGGAAGGATCGAAGAAGGGGAGGAAAGGGGTAGGGGAATGGAAAGAGGGAAGGCAAGGGGGAAGGGAGGGAAAGGGGAGGGGAGGGTGAAAGGGGAGAGAGAAAGGGGCGGGGAAAGGGGCCCAAGGGGCAGGAGGCCAGGGGCAGGGGCGGGGGCCCAGAGATCCCGGAGAGACTCAAGAGGCCCAGAGGGAAGGGGCCAAGTTGGCAAAGGGCCCATGGGGGTCCACTTTTGTTTAAAAAAAAAATATTTTGACCCTCTTATTTTGACCATTTTGGACAGAAATTGTCAATTTGGGTTCCAGACAATGTTCATCAACCTCTGAAACACGAAGCAGGCCAAAAAGACCGGGAACAATACAAAATCTTCCGGGAAACTTCCAAAGTATCGACTTGTGTACAAATCATTAGTTTGATCATTCATGACAGAAATGGCCAATTGGTTCCAGGCAATGCTCAAATTCAACCATTGAAACACAAAGGAGCCGAAACAATTGCCAACATAAAAAAAAAACCTTGGGGGGGGGGTAAGACAAACCGATCTGACTCAATTGGGCATTGGGGATTTCCAAATGGTAATTTGGGGAACTGCTACGTGCATTTATTATGTCCATTTTTTATTTTGTCCATTTTAGATAAAAAAAAAACATTGATGTTCCAAGCAATGTTCAACAACCAATGATACACAAAGGAACCGAGAAAACTGGGACCCATTCAGAAACCATGTGAAACCATCCAAAGTGTCCACCTTTCTTTAAAAATCATTGTTTTGACCAATTTGAAGCAAGATATTTGAACCGAGGGCCAGGCAATGCTCATCAACAATAGGAACACAAAGCAGGTCAAAACACCGGGAACCATCCAAAAACCTTCCGGGAAACTTCCAAAGTGTCCACTTTTGTTAATTGGCCATCCAAAAACTTTCCGCGGGGGGAGGGGGGGGGGGTAAATGGGGATTTCCAAACGGTAATTGAAGGAACTGCTTTGTGCATTTATTATGGCAGTCTCTGTCTCAGTGACATTACAAAATAAGCTCTTAAACCTTCGTTCAAAAGATCTGAGTAATATCATGATAATTTAAGAAAAAAAATTATTGACGTCAAAATCCGTCGAGGTTAGTGTATTAACCTCGCTGCAAAACCGTGCAATTTCTAATAACGGTCATTTAGATTTAAATATTCTTGACCAGGTCTAGCCTTTAGTGAAGCCTGTGTGTGACCGTTAGAGAGAGCGCCCTCCTACCGTTACGTCTTTGAATAGGACTAGCACTCGGGTTACGCCGGAAGTTGATGTAGATCTGTTGCTGTTACTAGGTTGGCATGTCCTATCCCCCCCACCCGACCTTCCGGGAACCTTCCAAAGTGTCCACTGATGTTTACAAATCATTATTTTGACCAATGTGGACAGAAATGGCTGATTTGGGTTTCAGGAAATGCCCCATAAAACCATTGTTTTTGACGCAACGGCCTAACATACAATCCTGAGAATCCCGTATTTGTATGCCTGGCCGCGCCGCGCCTCCTGCGGCCGCGACCCGGACCCGAATCATTAAGCCACAATCTTGCCTCCCGAAGACACTCAAAAGCACGGCCAAATGATGTTTAGCAGTTCTAAATATGTTTGAATAAAAGTCAAAAATTGCATTTTGTTTTCAAGGATGCATCAGCAGTTAAAATATCATTCCACAGATATTATTTGGTGTATAAAGGTATAAACGGCGACATTGCGAGAAGAAATAAAATGAAATTTATTATATTAGCTCATCATATCACGTGGGCTTGGTGAGGACGGAACCTACAGTGTCTTCTTAGGAGTCGGAATGAAGCACAAGAGATGGTGACATTGAATTTGGGTTTTTTTTTTCCTTTTATAGTATATCTAGTAACTCATAGTTTGATAATATAGGCGGAGATAAGATATATAATTATGCTTTATGCACGCCCGATCTTGGATTTCCAAAATGCTCAAGGATGGGATGCCCAGGTGGCACCCGGAGGATTCTTATTCTACACACCCTAATCTATCAATTACAGCAAAAAAATTGTGTCCCTACTCAAACCTTTACGGCACGTGACGGTTCTACCTGACTATAAATACAGCTATATAACAATAAGCAATGAAACTATTTTTTAAATGATTCGCGTTACGTGACTCGCCGTTAAACTTGCTGGGTATGCATTCACCCAATTTGTCAAAAAAACCAGATTACAGTTTTAAGGAAATAGTTTCAATTCTCATGCAAATTATTGACATGGAATTAACCAAGATTTTAAATGAGGAAGGGATTGGTTAAAATTGCCACTTTTTTAGGGCTGAAATTCCAAATTCTATCACTAACAATATTTGTCACAAATTTATACTAAAGGATACTGTGGATCGAAGTTAATTTTGAATGATATATAGGTGTGATATTGCTACCCGCGTGTGAATTGGTACAGTACAGGAATTGCCCAATAAGATTTGAGAGAGATACCCAACTAGATCAGAAGCAAAGTTGTGAATACTCAACAGCTCGATCATATGGAGAGTATCAAACCAGCCTCATTTTGCTCGCAATGTCTTGTTGGGATATACATGTGGGACGCTCCATTTCAAAACAAGAAGTCCTAGGACAACGAAACACCCTAACCATATGGTGCCCAACGGGCTCTCAGATTTAAAATTAACCGTCCGACGGACATCCGACGGACGCTAACACTTAAACTTAGAGTCCGACGACAAAAACAATTTATCACACATAGTCCTATGCGGACGCTCCATTTTAAAACCAGAAGTCCAAGGAATGAAACGTAGAACTTAGTGTCAGTCGACTCTCACACTTAAACTGTTTTTGTCCGTAGGACACTAAGGTTTATCAAACACAGTCCTATGGGACGATCCCTTTTAAAACCAGGAGTCCTAGGACAATGAAAGTAGAACTCAGTGTCCGTCGGACTCTCACATTTAAACCTTAGCGTCCGACGGACACAAAACAATTTATTCACACAGCGTCCTATGGGACGCCTCCATTTTAAATACCAGGAACGTCCGCGAGACCATAAACGTAGACTTAGTGTCAGTCAGACTCTCACACTAAATGTTTTGTCCGCCGGACACTACGGTTTATCACACACAGTCCATATGGGACGCTCCATTTAAAACAGGAAGTCTAGGACAAGGAAACGTTGAAATTAGTGTCCGTCGGACTCTTCGACCTAAACCTTAGTGTCCGAGGGACAAAAACAATTTATAACACACAGTCCTATGGACGCTTACATTTTAAAACCAGGAGTCCTAGGACATGGAAATATATCACTCGCAATCCGCCGGACTCTCGACTCAAACATTGGTGTCCGACGGCCAAGAACAACTTCTCACACCGGTCCTATGGACGCTCCATTTTAAAACCAGGGTCCTAAGGAAAATGAAAACGTAGAACTTAGTGTACGTCGGCCCCAGATTTAAACTCAGTGCCGACGTACGCAAAACACAAATTGTAACACACAGGTCCTATGGGACGTACATTTTAAAACCAGGAGTTCCAGGGATCAGTGAAAATTAAAACTTAGTATCCGTCGGACCCTCTCACGCATTTAGAGAACCTCACAGTGTCAGACGACTCTTACACTTAAACCGTAGTGTCCGGCGGACAAAAAACGACTCTAACCTCAGTGTCCGAGTACAAAAACACAAATGTAACACACAGTCCTATGGGACGCTCCTTTACAAACCAGGGCGCGCCCGAGGACAATAAAACACAGAACTTAGTATCCGTAAGGAACTCTGTCAGATTTAAACCATAGTAGCGTCCGGACGGACACTACAAGCGGCCGGCCGCTCTAAAAATAGACACCGATCGTACACATATAGTATATACCGGGAGGAGCGGGGAGGCAGATGAAGCAGAAGAAGTATTGGATGTATTGAATTCGTGGCTGAGGTGACTGAGACGATCGGAAGAGTATAGCAGACCGACTGTGGAGGTAGTTGATAGGTTCCGCTGATTGTGGAATATTGACAGATACATTTTCGTGTGCGCCTAGATCCAATCCATTGAACTTAAATACGTCTGTGTGCCGGGACGGCACAATCTGGGAAGGGGGCTGTGAAACGGGATTAGAAGTTACCTGTTTCTAAGTGTATTATTTTGTCACAAACAATTTCTCAAATGGTATCCAAACCTTCATTGCTTACAAATTAATTTCCATTACGGTCTATGATTTAATTATGCAAGTAATGTTCATTAAAAAAATCGTGATTCTCTTTTGGAAAGGTCAGACCTTCTGCCATGTTCGAGCGGACGCCACGATGTCACGTTACTTTGACCCAATCAGCGCAACGGTCCACTGCGTGATTCAAGTTTACGATGCATGATCTATCACTGATGTATGTAGCAGGAACAGCCAGTCTGCTGTTTCCTGTTGTAGGTACTTGACGTTGTGATGTCATCTTGGAACTACAAGGCGAAAGCTGGTTGTAATAAAATGCTAAAACTGATTTACCGAGTCCCGTGCGTCATTCAGAAGGACCGCAAGGTTCTGCCACCTTGAACTTTACAACCCGCGATTCCTCCGGGGCGCTCACACAGGCTCGTACCGCTACACAATATAACGCTCCCTTGGATGAATTTCTCCTAGAGAATTAAAAATTTTTCCTCGCAGAAATTCGGTAGTCTTTTCTACGAAAATCGCAGTGTCATATTCAGGTATTTCCACTATATTAAGTGTTAGGTACGGTTGTCTTTAACACCTAAGTGGATAAAGAAGGGGCTCTATAAAATATTAACCCGGCACTTCACTGCAAAATAATTATTTCCCTTTATTCTTGTAATTGTGCAACTATGGAACACGCTTCTTATGTGAAAAAGTACACAAAGTACAAACACTTAATACAAAGGTTCATGCACCGCACCATGATTAATGATTGCTTTTCTTTCTTTTGTCCTTTCTATTTAAATAATCTGTATGCAGATTTAGACAGAACATAAAGTTGGTGTAAGTTTTGCTCCGAGTCACGGAAATATGGTGTCAAGATCCAACAGGAAAGGTAAATTTTTAACATTACAGACCTATATCTACCCCGCATTTTTAACACTTAGTGACCAAGGGGTTTTCACTCCCGGCAGGTGCCCAAGGGTGAGGGGGGTCCATGGGACGCATGTGAAGGAGCATAAGACAACCCCAAATCATCAATTAAAAATTATTATTATTTTGGGTGGTCAAATAGGGGCAAAACATTGTTTTCAAAAACGCGAAATTGGCAAACACGGGAAATGCAATGAGCCTTGCTCTCAATCAAAAATTTTAAAACTTCTTTTATTGTTGCATATCCTATTCTAGAAGCCCAACATTACTTATATTAACACAACACCCAGCAGTTTAGGGCATGCTGTATGTTTACGGGTCTTGCAAAATAATACACGAGGTCATTTTTCCCATGAGTTTGTACAGTAACGGTTTGGCAACGTACATGATGAATTGTTTGTTTTCAGCACATAAGGGTTAATTAAATTATTTTTAATGTTACTAATAATTGTTTTACTTACTGTTATGTGTGAACTTATTCAGCAAAAAAATTGCTTTGGTCTCGGTTCTTATTCTTAGTTTTAAAATAGTCTCAAATTAACTCAGGTAGTGCCCAATGGGGTTTCCAGGACCCCCACTCATTAACTCCTTATTTTTGGTATGAACGAAACGCATTATTCAGACCCAATTACATAAAATTTCGGCGCAAAAATCCCACGCGTAACGCGGCCATCGCGAAAACAAATTTTAGGGGGTCCCCTAGGACCCCCCCCCCCCCCTTGGTCACTTCAGTGTTAATTATATTGAATCATCCTTCTTATTTCCTTTAGGTATGTGTCCATTCACCATTAAAGAGTTGAAATGTCAAGAAGTGCTATGGGGATTTGTGGTTACAACTTAAGTGCCCAAGGGTGGGGGGGTTCCATAGTACCCCAACTGGATTTTTTTTTGCGATTTCTCGGTTAGCGCACAAATTTTTCAAGGAGTTTTTGCTAATTGTCTGATTATAAATACATAAATATTGGTTGCACTGTCGGGTATAAAACAAGTGGTTACTGTTTCATACAGAATTAAATGACATCATCATTACATCAATGAAAAAAGGTTTTAAATAGCTACAGAATATCCAAAAGACTATTGGAGGAAGCACCTACAACCTCGTGTTTGCTTAAACGAAATCCAAAATTACGATAGTCGATTCAACCCCTCGTGTCACCAGAGTGAAAATTTTGGACAGCGTCCTTACTTGGGAGAGGCAGAAATATAAAATAATGTGCCGTGGCCCGATTGAACTGTTCCTGCAACGAACTAAGAAATCTGGCCTTTCAAATGATGACATCACTTTTACAAAGTGCAAAGACTAAATTGCATGTCCTTCGTATCCAAAAATGTGACTCTCAAGCAAAAACGACCAGTTGTCGCAATTTCATTTTCAAATATATTATTAAATGCATGCAGAAAAAACAAACAAAAAATTAAACCATATTTTTGCCTCATAAAATTGCAATGCTACTCCATTTAACACACGGCAGGTATAATTTAAAGCTGATATAGGGCTCTTGGATTCAAACACAATCCAACATGCACCTTGAGCTACAACTGGCCAGCTTCTATGTGATGGTCACAAATAACGGGCTCTAAAAACCCAATAACATTCACCTCGCCTATTACATTGAAACCACTGAAACAACTTTGTCAGAATTTTCTGATAATTAAATGTAGCTGTAGTCTGCACTTACGTTAACTTGAAGGCATTCATTAAGCATATAATTGATTTTTCTCTGCTATCATGCTATCATATTTCGATAGATTAAGTGTGGCATTTTAATTTCAACCCACTACACATGCTCCTCATTCAACGCCTAATGCCTACTGAAAGTACTAAATAGGTGACACCATGGTTGATCTAATCTAGATTTGGGTGTAAAACTTAAAGCTCAAAGATGATTCAAAAAGAAATTTTCAAAGGCACCACGAGAGATTTTGACATCCTACGTTGTAACCCATTCATCTGTAAAAAATCCTCAATTTCTCCGATAGAAGTCACACCCTCTCTCGCTGCAACCTTTAAAACTTAAAAAAAAAAATCCCACTGCTCCAACGGTCAAGGTCATACACCCTGATTGGATTTTAAACATACAAACGCAATAAAAATACTGAAGTTCAAATTGGCACAACCATAAATAAAAATATTACATCCGCCGCCCCGTGTTTCTGAGTAAAACACCTCTAATAACATTGTCAAATTCAGAGCAGACGGAACGTCGGCCAGAATCCCAAATTTAGACCAGCATAAACACGAACATGAAGTCTTTGGCACATGAGGCCCAGATACATTCAGAGGATGCTTTGGACCCATCCACAGTGCCATGGCAAAGTGGCCCAATTTTTACTGTATGCATAATATGACAATACATCAGGATAAAATCCAAGATTTCAAAAACAGTCGCCACATGATCTTTCTTAAAATCTATCAAAAAAGGTATATAAAGTACTTATAGAACATATGAATCCCATCGAGATGAGGTTCCCAAAATACGATGGATTGTGGAATGGGTCGCTCAATACATTGCAGCTCATACATCCTTTGGGTAGCACACCCGTCTAAACCACAGTGGAGCGCAAATTGCAAAAACAAAACAGACAAATTTAGTACTATGATTGGCATTGCCTAAATCAATGAGAATTGGCCCACCATCGGTCATCCAAGAAACATGTTTACACCGACATGCGCACTAACACAAGTGTACCAGGTCAATCGATTACCGAGGTGTTAAGGGAAAAACCCTTATTGGATATTTAAGATATGAGAATCCCAGCGAGCATGCCACTCTTTATCTTCTTATCAGTATCAGCATACTCTTTTCCGATCTAGAAATATCTTAAGACTTTAGTAGTAAAGTTACCACCATACATTAGAATGCCTGTTCTTTAATACTTATATCCATAAATTGTATTTTTTGCCGTGAGAATGACAAAATTAAACTTGGAATCTATAGGGTCTAATATTCTTAAGATTACCCTCTTTCATATCAGACATAGCAACATACTACTCAAAATCTGTGTTTTGTAACTATTCCAGACATGATATACCAAGATGACATTCCCAAAAAAGATCTGTATAGCTCAATTACATTATTACAGAAGGAGCATAGATTTGAGTTAACAAACCAAATTTGAATAATCTATCATTTAATACTCAATATATCTATGAATTATTTTTAAACTGAAAGTATCTAAGCTGGTGTTGATCGGGAGGATGACATGGAATTTGATCAATGTCTCTCCATTTTAAGATCCATATCATTAAGATCCTCCGAGACCATTATATATCTAATTGGAGGTCTGAAACCTGCCAATACATATATCGAAATCATTTTACACCGTTGTCAATCCTCTTTATTTTGGCAGCATTTCTTCTTGAGATTGTTGAAATAGTAGCATGTGTCAATCCCCCCCCTCCCTCCTTAACACTTACAATTGAGGTTAAAACGATCTTTTAAAACTACGAAGGGCAAAAAACCTCTTGTGAATCCAAAATAATCCTCCAATATTTAATTACCCTTGGAGTACCACTGCTGTCTAAAAACAGTCTTATATTTAATTGTGTAATAGCCGAGTTGTGGTCCAGAGAATTTTGGTGATTCACGTTATCAAAGGTTGTGCCATAAGTAACGGGCACCATGGCCCGAACAACATCTTTGATAAAGTCATTTTTAAATAATATGTAGAATACGTGTTTTCTCGTTAATTTAATGTTACATTCCAAATTAGGGTTACCACCAAAAGTGCACAATGATACTTATAAACATTTCCATTTACACTCATTTTTTGTCCAGATGCGTTTCACCCTGCACTCTGAGAACCACTGATAATCGATTGGATATAACTCATTTTAAGACCCCCTTCTTCGTACTTTCCCATAATGTATTTCTAATTCAATTTATCGGGCTTGCCCACGAGGGGTTCTATTAGAAAGAGGCCACACGTTACGTAATCTTTATAAATTCACCGTCTCTGCATGTTTTGCCACCACAAAAGAAAACCTAGAGTAACCACAATAGAAAGCAAATGCTGCGCCCCGCATCTTCCACATACTGTGTGTGCCGCTTTTGCCTATACACTAACGTTAGTGATACAAATTAATGTTGTGTTAGAGGTGGCCATGGGTATATAGTGTCCTGATCCTTGTGCGAAGATACTCTTTTTTTCTCTTTCTTCATAATGCAATGCGCGCTTATAGGTGAAAAGATGTATTCATTGAGGCGGTTTATTAAAAACAGACTACTGATGTGGCTTTCATTCGTTGTGTGGCCATGGGTAGGACAAAATTTAACCACCAATAGCCCCCAACAATCCAACAACTGATATTTTGGCGGATGGTTTGTATCGAATTGAGAACATTATGTGTGTATACAATCACCAAAACTGATAATTATTTCCGTGCAATATTCACATGTCAGCGCCAGCACGGACGACTGGTTTTGTGAATGCGTTTCACACCCGCCTGTGGCTTTGCCCTACCAGACAAATGAAAAATAGCGGCCGGTCAGCCTTCTTAATGAAAGGTCAGGGGGATTGTGTAAGTACCGTAGAACAGAAATAATTAACTGTGAAAGAGTTCAGAGATTTCAACTATAGTTTTTTAAACCAATAGGGTGGAGATCCCAAATTAGACCTATTCAAGAATCTTTCCTTAAGTGTCTTAATTTAGGAACAAAATTTACTCATACGTATTAGTAATATTTGCATCAAAAACACCCAGAAAAAACCGAACAGGGTGAGTTGTGTCCTCAAACCATTCAAAAATTTTGAGGGTTTCTTTTAAAATCCAAGCTAGCAACTCGACTTATCTTAATTGATCTTAAGTCCAAAGTCTGGAAAGTCCTAAGAATTAATGATATTCTTGAAAGGCTCCACATCTTGAACATAAATCGTAGTTGTCATCATCAATACGCACGTTACGAGAATATCAACATCCAGACTCTTGATGCCTCAGTAATACTTTTCCGATCATGACATTTACAAATTTCACTACACATTATATATAGCAGGTGACAAGAGGGCAGCCCTGTGTAGACCAGCCAATATTTTGAAAAAAGAGAAGCATGCCCATTGTTAGTAACACAGATATATGTTAGAATAAACGACTTTTATCCTTTAATAAGGTTCCGAGGGCCAAAATTGAAAAATTTTAAGGTTCAAAGAAGGCCATTCAAGTTTGTCAAATGCTTTTTCAAACAATAAAAACTTAGACCAGGTAATTGTTATTGTAAGTGCAATCTATTGTACCATATCCATATCCAAATTGTCAACCAAATGCTCCCTTGGAAGAAACAGTTGATCAGGATGGATATATTTGATGAACCTTTTTTTAATCTAAGATCAATAACTTAAGTGATAATCTTATAATCAAGTGGTTCATAAGCCGAAATTGGGCGCCAATTTTTCAATGAGTAAATCTTTTTCCTTCTTAGGAATAAGATTTTATTATTCCTCTACATTGATCAGTAGACAAGGCTGCATTTGAAAAGACAAAATTATAACTGTCAATTAGAAAATGAAATATTCATCAAAAACATTTTATAAAACTCTGCTCTGTTGGAAAACATCAGTGCCCGGCCCTGCGTTTTCTTATTGATAATGTATTTAAAGCATCCAAAATTCCTTACTGGTCACCATACTTTCACCTGTTTTTTGTGAGATCATGATTAACTTGAATACATTATTATACCCAAGTATTTCTTGAATAGACATTGGAGGATTGGAAGAACTGTACAAATTTTGATAACAATCCTTTTCCTTATCAAGAATAGCATCTGCATCAGTTATTGGAGTATCAGAATTACAATTTAACTTTGAAATTACTTTTTCCTTTGATTTCGTTTTTCTCTTAATTGATGCAATTATTTGGAATTAACGCTCACCATGTTCCATCCGGTTTGCCCTGAGCTGATTATACACCCTTCAGCTTTTATTTTGGACAGTACTTCCCACTCTTTTTAACTTCATTAATTTCATGCAATAAATTATTACTAGGATCATATCATACTTTCCTTCTAGTTCATTCAGCTCGCTAACTAGTGAGCTTCACGGGATTTACGCTCTCTGGATTTAATAGCAGAATATTTCATTGTCATGGATCTAATGTGACACTTCAAGAAGTCCCAGCGCAGATTTGGATTCAAATCTATTATCAGGAATTATGAAACAACTCATTAATCCATTTTTTAACAGAATTAACATAATTTGCATCCTGAAGAAGAGAAGGTTTTAAATTCCAGAAGCCGCGCACCCGAGCATTATTAGTTGTAACCATATTAATATCCACGGAGCATGAAAAATCCGTTTAAAACCAGTAGAAATTTAGAATCATGATCTGAGCCTAGCAAATTGAATGAACCAGAAAATCCAAGCGACCACTGTATTGGAGGATTATTGTTTGAGTGCCAGGTGAATTTAAGAACCCCTGGATTTCTCTCTCGTTCTCCAATATCAACTTAGATCATATCCGAAGATACTCATGATATTTTACGAGATTACAATGAATTGTGTCGCCCCCCTTTTTTTACTCCATCATTGGATCAAGGACACAATTGAAATCGGCACCCCAAACGATTGATTCACAATCAACTCATTCTCTCTTAATGAATATTCTAAAAAAAAGCGGTTCAATCATCTTTGTTTGGGCCATATACAATTAATAATGTAATTTTCTGATGTTCAACATTAATCCAGTATGATAAAATCCTGCCCTCAGCTATCATGGAAACTTTTAATAATATCAAATTGCATGATTTTTAAAGAGCACACATACCCCTCTACTATTTGGAGGTAACATGAAGAAATAATATAATTACCCCACTCATCTTCTCTCCATTTTTTTGCTCAGTATCTAAAGTAAGAATGGGTTTTTTTTTTTTTTTTTCCTTGAAGTAACAAAATATCCGCAGATCTATTTTGAAGCCAAGATAAAAACCTGGGTACGTTAATTTATCACCCAAACCCCTTACATTCATGGAGTAGATCTTAACACCTTCGTACTTACTCATGGTGAAAGTTGGTAAAAGATACCTGATTATAAAATAACTACACGCATCAAGCTGTGAAAACCTTATGGTTTTCAGCAGACAAAATACAGATGGTGAGATTTATTAGTACACTCCAAATAGGATTACTATTCACTTCAGTAATATAATTAGCAAGATCATTACAGTACCATCATACATTACATCAATTGGTTATCTAGAGTAGATATAATGAATATTTTGGTTCAAAACCTTATTATTGGAGTTGCTGAGGATTGAAATATGCGAACCCTCGTCCCTTTTCGGAGAGTGACAATTTCAATTTGCAATAGGTCATAGGTCAAAGTTCGGATTTTCATTTTTAGTGAGGGTATGGGTTCTTCGGTGACACCCATTTACTTGTGTTAGTGTCGGATCAAACTCCCATGGGAAGTGGTTATCTGGGTTCGGGTACCTAGGAACCCCCCCCCCCCACGGGCACTAGCGGAAGTTTTTTAGCGCTGGGGCAGTTAAGTGTTAATCTATTAGTAAATAAACATTAATTATTGTTTCAGATTCAGAACAATCTAAACAAGCTTTGAAATGACTGGTTTTTAGGCAAATGAATGTCTGATATTCAAGGGCACGCTATGGAGCTTTCATGAATTCGTATTAGATATTCAATCTGGGTTACTTCTGACCCAGGTTCCAGGGCACTAGTTCATTCAAACTTATTTTCCATTGTAGGTATATGTGTCATTCTCCATTCCAGATTAGAAATGTTAAAAATTAGGGGACTTTTGTAGTTTTAATACCAAAATAGACTTAACCCAGCTATTTAGTAATAAACATCATCTAGTGGTTCAGATTTCAGATGGATAAGGGATATTCTGGAGCCTGTAATTGGAGAAAGACAATGACAAAAAAAAATGGTATAGCCAAAAAAATCCATTAACTCCACTTCCAAAACTTTGAGCCATACATTTGACGTGTGTTACAGAGAATATTGAGATTATTTTAATTTATACAATGCCTAAGGAATGAGATGTGCTCTTCAATGCTCAAGTACTACCGAGTAAAAAATCTATACCTGACATTACTCTGATGTCACAAAATTGTGTGATATTGGTTAAAATTTGGATGGCTTGTATCATCCAGATAGTAGTTGTATGAAAACTGGTAACAAACCTTGGTACCTGTTTCCCTAGACGTTATGTGAGTTCACTTTATCTCATTCAAGCCTGTCACATGTTATAGCTTTATGATGCATAAGAATTAGCTAAATAAATAAAGCATCACCGTTGTACAGGCCTAATGTTGAAATACAGCGGTCCGGTAAGTTACGTAATCGTTCTAAAATTGAAAAAAAAAAAAAGTTGGCGTAAATTTCGCCAAATGGGACACGACTGACACCTGGGACAATACTACGGACCCGCCGCGCCGTAATTTGAAATAAACTAGTAAATCCTATAAAGGTCGTGTTTTTTCAATTCCTCTTATGTTTCCCCATACACCCAAAATAGATCAAAAAATCTGGAGAACCTGAAATTTTTCATCTCGTTGGGGGGACCGAAATTTGTTAACCAGAAAATGAAGGAATCGAAAAAAAGATAAGATCGAGTAAAAAAAACATTCATTTCTGCCATAAATAACGATCGTTCCTAATACATTGAATTTTTGGAGTAGCTCGAATCTGTGTACAATTAGGCGCATTACTATACTTCAGGACGATTATAAAAATCTCCAGTTGGGGGGGACAAGGATGTGTATCACAAAATGACACTTTAAAGAGAGTATACACACAACTTATTTCATTAACCTTTTTGTTTCCGCTCAGTGTAAGAACTTCGAATTTGATATCGAGCGTGTTGTTTGTACTTTTGCCCTGGGAAAATAACAATAATTAAATCTAAATAAACATAAACGTTAATAACAAAAGAAATCATGTTTTTTTTTTCAATAACCAAAAAACAAATATTGATTCATGCTTCACAGTTATCGTAGTCAACTGGAATAAATGGTTTCATGCTGATCCCTAGGCTAGCATAAATCCTTGCAATTTCACTTTGATCTTCTGCTGATAATGTAGGCTTGCGGGCGCTAATCCAGTTATGTTGGTAATAGGCAAGGGGGAAATCTTCTGGGAATTCCTCGCATGCGTGAAACAGAAAGAACGTGTCCGAGTAACCGCTTATCAAAAAGTTTTCAGTTGGTCCATCTGTTAATAGAATGAAAAGAAAATCACAGATAATAGCATTTTGTCTTTTGATTATGTTCTTTATAATTAAATTAGACCCTAGTGGGTATTCATTTGTGGATCCTACTTTGAAATAACATGTTACAATTTCTTGTTTTATTTTGTTCTATGCCTTTGTTGAAATTAAATTAAAACTTAAATTTATTGAGGAGCTACATGAAATGTATACGTTAATGATCATGATGGAATTTACCCAGGAATTTACCCTTTATGCAGTATAAGCAATATGTGATTGATCAGATTAAAGATGAGTGGCCTATTCAACCCTCACATGACCTCATCAAAAGGTATATTTAGTATCGGAAGAAAGTTGACAATTTTTCCAATTAACCAGTGGAATTTTAGTCCTGGAAATGTTTTCTTGTGATTTTATGACAACACGTTCTCAAATGTACGAACAATTAGACATTATTTTTAAACAAACTGATATGATTATGGCCGAGGCGAGGTGGCCTAGCGGTCTAAGGCGCTGAACCGTCGACATAGTATAAGATCGACCGAGCGGCCCTGGTTCGAGCCCCGCGAGAGTCGGGTTTCTTGGTCATACTCAAATAGTTCCTATAAGGTCGGAAATTGCATAATTGAGCAGCAGTGTGATTATGGAATTTCTCCTCGCTCCCACCCATTGCGTAGAATGTGCAGGTGTATGCAATGGGTGTCCGGCGCCTAATGGTTCGGAGATTCATGTAAAGCTGTTACATATTAAAAGGGGTGTTTTAGGACCCCCCCACACACACATACAAAACAAAATCCGCAAATGTTATAAAAATAATAAATATAGGTATCACTATTAATTCCACACTTAAACAAAAATAAAATAGAATAAACGAGAGCAAAACCTTCAATAAACTACACAACGAGTCTGCGAATGATAAGCACACACCTCTTGCATTTAATTATATCTATAATAAATTAAAACGAAATCCATGCAGAGATACAAATGACATATACTGGCAACTAATTAAAAATACAGTTGGTACTAAAAGCAAGTACACAACTAAGAAAATTCATTGGGAACCTATATTAGTTCTAATAATGGGTTGAAAATCATTTAAAATTCACATTTCAACTAAAACTTCTTAATTAAAAACATTTGTTGACTTAAAAATCATTATAAAATGTACTCTACAACTTTACTGAAATAAAGTTGATTCTACTCATTAAAACAATATACAAAACTCGCGTGTTTTGAGCCACATGCTTAGAGTAGGGACTAATCTTCCAATAAAAACAACGCTCTCCTCTCTCCCCCTTCCCCACCAATATGCTCGAATCTCCACTGGTATCAGGCACCCTTTTTAAAATCAAGGTATACAATAACGTTGCTTTACGATTGCTCATGACAAAGCCTCAATTATGATGTTATTGATAACTTACCCATCTTCTTATAGGTCAAATCACCTTGGTTGCTTTCATCAGTAACAAATAACCAGGCATCGTTACCTGTTTCATTTCTTCCATTAATAGCTCCAGTGTAATGGAAGGTCATGTTTACACGACAAGGAACCTTCAGTTTGTTTTCATCTCCGCTGATAATGTCAAGTATCCTACAATTTTTACCCTTAAGATATTTTTCACTATAGTGAGCTATCGTGTACCATTTGCCGTAGATATTCGTTATATCAAAATTGCTAACTGCTTTGACATTAGGGCATTTGCCGAAACCGATCTTGTCGTAGCGAGCAAGCCCTTCGCCAAACCTTGAGTTGTCATCCAGATTCAGTGATGGATTATTTTCTAGTTTAAAACCATCAACACTGGCACCATGGAAGGCGCAGCTTGTTGCAATGAAGGTCAACGCGAGGAGATAGCTTGACATTTTCAATAAATCTGTTCACAATTTGTAAATGCGATCGTGTTTTAGAACATGGAAGACAACAAACTTATGTACCCTCAACTTGACGTGCATTTTCAGGTCTCACACAGGAACAATCCAGATGGCTGCAGTCCGAATATCCAATAGATTCGTTATCCGTCATACCACAGCTTCGCTGTTTCATTTGCTCATGTTGCTCGTTATGTCGTTTTGATTGTTTTCATGTCCAATACCAAAAATTGCATTTGTAGTCATGCTAATCTAACATCCTTTATTACTAAATTATTGTTGTGATCGACTGATTGCTTTGAGGTTAAAATACGATTTCGAGCGATCAAAACAAGAGAAACACAAAAAAAAGTTTCGGGTTTACGCCTCGAACTCGTTTTCCTAGGAATGTCACGGAAATCTAAATATTAAGAAATAAGCAGAAGCACGTGATCATTACGTATCAATTTTTTTGTAAAAAACTTAACTGTTACTGCTGCGTTGCCATCGGCTCGAGTGAATTGTTGAAATTAAAGTGCTCCCTTTTTTGGTAAAACGTTGGTTACTGTGGTATAACCTGAAATCGAAGCTGGTGTCCATTAAGGAGGGTTGGCAAGTGCTTCCATCAATTTTATGGATTACAAATGCCTAACGTACAATCATCACAATCATCAAAGAGACAGCAGATGAAGTCCTTGGAATTCATCGGGTAAAGAGGAAGCCCTGGATCTCCGATGAAACTCTTGCCACGACAGATGAAAGAAGGAAAGCAGGAAGAGGCCCATTCAAGTCACCAGTCGTCAAGAGTACAACCATCTTGACCAGATTGATTAAAAAGGCCTTAAGCTGACAAGAAAAATGTACAATGACAAATGTAACATCTTGGAGAAGATAATGCAAACAGAAACAAGAGCAAAAAGAGGTCTTCAAACACAATCAAGGACCATAACAAGGGCCGTAAATAGAAGACCTACACCAATCTCTATCCGCAGCAGTAATGGTGAGATTCTTTCTAATCCAGCTGAAATAGAACAAAGATGGTGTGAATATGGTAAGCCCTCTACAATCATCAGCCTACAATTGACCCATCCTGTCTTTATCCATCAAATACAGAGACTAGCTGTTCTACTCGGATAGTGAGCCATCCATTCTCCGTTGAAGCAGATGTCAAAAAAGCTGAAGTCAGGAAAAGTCCCAGGTTCTGATGAGATCCCAGTAGAACTGCGGTAAGCGTGGTAGGTGAAAAAAAAAGTTGCTCATTGACCAATTGCACAATATCTGCAGTGATATCTGGATAAATGACCGCATTCCAGAGAATGGACAAAATCTAGCATTCTTACCATGCCCCAAGAAGGGAGACATCACCACGTGTGAGCACTACAGGACCATCAGCCTGATTAAAACTATTCCAGCAAATCTTCTGAAATTATAAGAGCCGGATGACTCCCTATGTAGAAGCCATTCTAGCAGAAGACACAGGGTTCAGACCTGGCCGCTCCACATTGAACAAGTCCTCGCCCTGAAGCTCCTAATCCACCTCGCCTAGAGAAGAAAGATGGCCTCTTTACAGTGATGCTTTATTATGGTGTGCCTCAAAACGGATCACATATCAAGATCTCTATACCAAGGCTCAAAGCTGCATCCTACTTAACACCATCTTACAGATGGGTTAAAAAACAAGTACTATTGGCGTGCGCCAGGTTGTCTCTCATCACAGCCCTCTTCAACCTATTTTCCGAATACATCGTAGCAGAAGCCTTTGAGAACTGTAAAACCTTGGGCATAACGTGGATGTCTACACATTAAAAGACCTCCGTTTTGCTGACGATATAACTCTCATCGCTGCTCAGAGGACGATCTGCACACCTTGATTTGAGCAAGTGCAATCAGGCTAGAAGAATATGGTGATGGAGATCATAAAAAAACAAAAAAAAAAATACAACCAAAATCAAAGCTATGGTATTCTCCGTGATGACCAGCTCCAGTAAAGATCCAGCTTGAATGGTTCACCACTTGGGCAGGTTAACCGATTCAAGTATTTGGAGTAACGCTAACACCATCACACGACTCCACCAGCCGAAATCAAAAGCATATTATTATTGACATCACAGAGCACTAGGGAAATTAACAAGAGTCTGTAGTGAATAAAGACAACTCACTCTCCACCAAATTACGACTTGTTATTCACTAGTCAACCCATTTCTTCTCTGTATGGCTCCTGAAAATCTGGACAATCAAAAAGAATGACATGAAGAAGTTGGAAGCATATGAGATGCGATTCTACAGAAAAATCCTTAATATCAGCTGGAAGGATAAGATTCCGAAAGAAGAAGTTCTTCAACTCTCAAATCTCCTCCTGCACCTTTCAACCAAAAAGGATCCAAGCTCGTATCACTCTGCTCGCAAGCTGAAATGGTTTGGTCCTTGTGCCGATGACAACATCCGCCTACCCAAACGCATTTTTATGGACACGCGCAGTGCACAAACAGCAGGGAAGACCAAGGAAGAGATGGGAAGATGACTCAATGTGGGCACCACCTTCCACAAGGCATATTGGGAAGCGCAAGATAGGAATATATGGTCTAAATTTGTTCGAGGAGCCAACGTCCTATGGACATGGTGCATGGATAGATGATAATAGATAGATGATAGATAGATAGATAGAATAGATAGATAGATAGTGATAGATCGATCGATAGATAGAAGGATAGATAGATAGCTCCGATAGATAGCTCGATACTAGATATCTACGCTCGCATGATAGATAGATAGATCATTAGGATAGATAAGATAGATAGATTCGATCGAAGCTCGATAGCTCGCTTCGATGGCTGGAGGGATGAAGGCGATGGATGGATGGCTGGATTGGCGGATGGGGATGGATGGATGATGGATGGATGGATGGATGGCTTGATGGATGGTGGATGCTTGGATGGATGGCTGGCTGGATGGATGGATGGATGGATGGAGCTGCTGGCTGTGCTGGATGATGGCTGGATGATGGATGTATATGGATGAATGGATGTATGGATGCAACCAGACATTGCATCATCTCTGGCTTAGATCATATTTGAGAGCACTGGTGTTGCATGACGACAAAGAAGGGTTCGCAATATACGCATCCCTGCGCTTTGTCCTGCGTCACAATGCTCTTTTTTCGCGTCCGGTGTTATTTTGGTGTAACATGCTCGGATCCAAACGCCTGATAGTCCACGAGGATAAGCAAAAATCGTGCACTTTGTGATCGAATATGACACTTGGCAACCTTAATATGGACTCTAGCTACACTATTCAAAACTGGAAGCCCAGCTGGATTTAAACCTGTGATCGGCCATTATGGCAATTTTTCAAATGGGCCGCTCTATTTTTAGTTTCAGTGTCTCAATTCTCGGTTAATAATACTGACACGAGCTTGATTTGTGGTCTATGTTTGTTATCAGGGGGTAATAATTTTGTTTTTCCAATATTGGCGCCAATGTACACTGAAACTGATACTTTTGTTATAGCTTTACAAATAATGATATCAATTGATATTTGTAGATTCTTATGTTTCAGCGGTTCAAAATCAAAATAAATATTCCTTGTTTAATATATCTTTTGGCAGCCATTTTATTCAATATGGCCGCCACAATTTACACCCAAATATCTTTGTTAAAATAATATACCTGAATTGATTTTTTGTCTAACCTACGTTGTCAGGCCAACTAAACCAATGATGACAATAATATTAACGATATAAAGTGATCCACAGCCTCGTCCCCTAGACTTACCTAAATAAGTTAGATTTTTAGATCTTCTGAATGTAATATAATGCAATTACATGCCGCTCTAGAGAGAACACGCTACCATACAACAAATATAGTACGACATTAATAGACGGATGTGAAATATGATACAGCATAATAAGGAACACTAACAAATCCAAGTTAACAAAATTTAAACAGAAAACAGGTATGTTTTCAGTAGCCGTTTGAAGACATTGGGGGAAGGTGCCTCTCTAATGTTAACAGGAAGCTTGTTCCACAGCCTAGGACCCAATTAAGTGGAATGATCGTCGCAAAATCTACGATTGATACGACAGTACAGGAATAACGTCGTGATTGTAACATCAGAGACGACCGTAGCATTTAGTCTTGTGCCATCAGAATTACTATCCATCACATTATACAAATTCAGACCATCACTGAAGTATGGATGGCGCCTGTGCGTGAAGAGACTTAAACACATAAAGAAGATACGTTCCGAAACAGCAAAACCAATGAAGAGTGATCAAAACTTGGTGACGAACTTGCGTCACTTACCGCATGCGACACCAAACGCGCGCTTTATGTTGCAAGCGCTGGAGCCTTTAAAAATCTATTTCATGGCGCCAGAATAGTAATGAGTTTGAACGTTAGCCTGATGCCTAGTATAGTGTCTTTAATCTTAATATTAAGATTTAAATAAAGTAACACATATCTACCGAAGTGTCAGGGCGCCGTGGGGAGCTCCTTAGGCTATTACAACACGGTGTAAATTCAGCGCTGTAAAAAATCGTTTTAGATGTTGGAGGACACCGACGTTCTCGGAGAATGGTACATACATGTATGAATCGGCAACCAAGATACGTGCAAAACGGACATACTACAAGAAATCGAACTGTTAACACAACCTACCGTAAAAGTAAAGTTAACGTGTCTTATGGTACGTAAAATAACAGACATTGTATATTTAGAAGACTAAAATTAACAATGATATTACCCGGAAAAAGAGTACCAACAGTGGAGACCACATGCAGAAGGATTAGAGAAGGATTCAAATGCTACTCCTATTCCGAGTCCCATCTCAACAAAATCATGTCAGCAAGGGACTCTGTGAATGAGCACCAGCCACTCTGTAGTTTTCAAGTGATTATTGCAAGAATTACATATTATACTTCCAAACTACATGCTAAAAACATTTAAATGATGGAAAATAGTATATTATGATTGTAGACATTACTAATAAGTCGAAGCATTCGATTTTCATCTTTCAGAAGACGCCCATTTTCAGCTTGCGGTAAGTTCATTTGTAGGCTTAATGTTAAAAGGCAGAGTTATTCACTAAACAGCAAGAGAAATCAAATTCCACAACAAAAGATACACTAGCCTAGATGCAACGGTTCAATGCATCGTTGTACGATGTAATGGATGGACTTTTTTTAAATGGCGACTCTTCAACAAATGGTTGGAGCGAGTAGCGGATTCATGTATCATCTATTGAAGATGTACCAAGTGAGGAGAGGACGGTTCTTGTGAATAAGATATAGTCTTGAAATGTCCGAGTGTGATAGTGTGTGTGAATGAAACTGGTTGATCGATTTAAGATCCGTGTTTGTTGCAATACAAGAATGAAGTTACGTCACCGTAGCTCACACTATTTGAAAATGACGGCTTCGAGGAGTAGTAATATATTATCATTTTTTTTACCAAATAACCGAGATCTTGTATTAAGTAAGTCGTGCGATTATCTAACAAAAGAAACATCTCAAAAGTTAATTACACTGAATATAAGTAAATGGTCTTGATTTTAACTCAAAATGGCGAGACATATGAAAAAAACAGAGACTACCAAGATGTTTCAAACTGACATGTCATATTTGGATATTGTATTAACACAGTATAGACACACAAATCTAGTCAATATCATTTGAGCTGGTTTATAAACAAAATGTCAATTCATGCAAATGATGCCATAGTGGACAACAAAATACCTGACAGAATATATTTTAAAAATTATGTCAATTGATTAAATTGTGCATTCAAAACAGGGGTATAGACACAGAAATTAGTGTTATTAAAGCGGCACGGCACATTCATTAAAATATGAATTCTTCAATTTGCTCGCAATAGTCTAGGCCATTGGAAGAACAGAGATAAATTTTACACATAAAAAATAACAACCAAACAGATAGGGACATTGATAGAGGAAAAGACATCTAGGTAAGTTGTGGCAACTTTTAAGTTTTCCATAACTTTAATAAACAAAGGTGTAGATTACAGACTATTTTTGACTCGTATCACTGAATTAAAACACAAAGGTTTATTAGTCAGGTTTCAAACAGGTGCAGAGCGTGGAAACATGCATACGGCGTGCGTGTCTTGTGTTGAAACGCCATTTTCGTGTTCTGCCTGAATTAACGTCGCGGCGACGTTATTACCAAATCGGTCGTGTACCCATAAGGAAAGCTGTTTGGTCTTAATGTCATTTCGATGTGAGGGTTTGTTATAAAAGCTTTACAACCATGCCAAAATATCGATTTGAAATATTGAGGGCGCACATTTTCAATGTGGCCAGTGTCTCTTTAACCGAAATATGAGACATTGAAAATGTGATTGAAAAAGGGTCACCATGGCACCGCCAAAAGGTTCAAATCTACTGGTGGTCCCCCGTTGAATAATTGGTTGTGGTCATATTAAGCGTTGTACCAAACGCGTATACTTCTATCACAAAGTGCACGATTTTTCTCCCGAGGGTCTTAACCTTGGACTTTGCGCTTCACGCCTCTCACTGGGAGAGATGTTTAGATAGAGCGCGAGTTTATTTTGTTATAAAATTTCGTTTACTTCCAGCTTAAAGTAGGTGGTATCCTGTAACTTGGCAATGAGAAGAGAAGCTGGTAACTCGGTGGACCAATATTTCATAGCAAATTTTAGGGTTTGTTTTACCAAGTTTGTGGATATACCGTCTTATTCTATATTTTATTGTGATACTGAATAAGATGCACAGATCTAGTATTGGTAACAAACAATGGGTCATAAGCACTGGTATCATGAATTAGACATTTTTCGATGTGCTGTACTGTAATGACATGTGTAAAATGTATCTATATTCTTTCAATCGCCTAGACTATCATTTGAGAGCAAATTGAAAGAATTTCATATTTTGTGAAAATGTGCGTGTGTCGCTTTAAGCGAAATGAAAACACAACTATTTAAAAGTGGCTGCGCCCAGGAGGGAACATGTTCCGGTGAATCACTGCCTCTTCCCTTTTTGGTTCTTCCCTGATCAGACTGAGCTGCATCGCAGACTTGGCAATTCAGCCAATTGCAGCCAACAAGAAGACTTACAATCTATCAATCACATTTTATTGAAACAGTTGCACTCATCAAACGTCTGAGGATACATCCAACATACAAATTAAATATGAGCTATAGAGCGTGAGAATTACTTTACTTACACCTAAATACCAACATTAATCAAATATACACCAAGGTATAGGTTTCATTGTTAAACATCGTTACAGATTAACAAGTTCTTCAAAAGACGATTACAGCTGTCGTGAAATATTTTACCGAGTTGAACAATTCTGCGTAGATTGCTTGCCGAGTCATATTACATGGTGCTTTTAAGATGCACCTTCTCATGGGTATTTTTAAATTCTCTAGTCTTTTTTCAAACTATATCGCTCACACACATGGGCACCATTTTATACCATAATATATTAAAGTAAATTATAATGACAGCTTTTTGAACCCTCCCTGTCCCTAAATAGTATTACAAGACGCTTATTCACTACATTTTTTCTACTGGTATAAAAACAACTATGAAACTTACCTTAATTAACCTAATCTTAAAGCATTATAATCTTAACCCTAATTTAAGTTTGTAAAGTTCAGCCAAGAATGGACAATAAAATAGAGTAGGAGTATAAACAATATTAGCACATTTTTTGAAGAACGCCCCCAATTTTTCAAAAAAATTGAGATGTTTAACAACGGTTGCAGCATTGGTACTGGCTAGTAAACTATACCTGTTACTGCTTAACTCGAAAATGTCTGTGTGTCACAAACGAAGGAATTTTGTAATTAGAATAATTATTATCGGGATCCCGTCCCGATAATAATTCAATTCAACGGTGCTGCTGAAACGGCCTTCCAATGTGAAATAGCCGGGAAATAGCGCCATGTCTACGCGCATCCATTAGTTGTTTTATTGGTTCAGGCAAGTCAAGTTAGAGGTTACCTTCTCGAGTTGGCACTATTTTATCATGGACGGACATAAACGTAGCATTTCCAGCTCTGCCGTTAAGTCCAATCTTGGATCCCAATTCTAATTACAAAATCGCTTATTTTATGATAAATTCGCATTTCTTAGCATTCTCATTCGCAGGTATAGTTTCCTAGACAATTACCAACGTAACTGTGCCAAAATATAAACTTTTGAAAATTGGGGACGCTCTTAAAAAATGTGGCATTATTGAGTACCAGCTTATTTCATTTTCATCATGGTGACTAGAAAGTAGCTCATGCATCACAGTTATCGTGATCAACTGGTACAAACGGTTCCATGCTGATTCCATATGTAGCAAGACTCCTTGCAATTTCACTTTGCTCTTGTTCTGTTAATGCAGGCTTGCGGGCGCTGATCCAGTTATGCTGGTAATACGCAACAGGGGAATCTTCAGGAAATTCTTCACAAGCGTGATACACGATGAACGTTTTCGAGTAAGCGCCTATTATGAAGTTTTCAGTAGGGCCACCTGTTAATATAGTGAAAAGAATATCAGAGAAATAATATCTGTTAATGAACATCTTACAAAAATGTTGGCAACGTACACAAATATTGAAGTTTAAAAAAGTAACAGACATTTAAAGGGATAAGCAGCGCGATTTGGTGATCCGAAATATCGAAATATTCATCCAAATTCATATTTTGATATTTTGTTATTGGCATAGATGTGCTAACATAACCTGCAAGTGGATGATCTGAAATTCTTGTATTAAAGACAAGGCAGTAGGGGCCTGCTTTTAATCTGAATCTGTGATTTCTATACGTGTATACCAAAATTCCGAATTCAGATCAAAAAGCCTTTCCGTGTGAATATCCCAGATTAATAAGCGTAATATTGTACACCATGACCTGTTCAGTTTGCCCTCTAACACAAATATTATTGATCCCCTTTGTTTATTCTGTACCGGCTTAACCACAAGAAGCTGTTTAGTGTAGATTTTACGATGGCATCGCTGTATGTCTATTTGCTGGAAACGGTATAACAAATTCCCTCAAATACTTCATATTTCCACTACATGTATTTTGGTGTTTTTGTTTCTACATTAAAGTACTTATATGGAATTGTACTTATCTTCGATTTATAAACTTAAAAACCTATTTCAACATTTTGTTGTATTCCCTCGCATTATCGCTGCTCACCCCTTTAAAGGTGGTAATTGTAAAGAAAGCACCAAGTCTTTTGGTGAACATCGAATAGCTGTAAAAGTTGCAGTTGGCCAATTTCCAAGGAAATCCTGAATTTCCACGAACAGTTATAGTCGATCCAACCTGATATGTCCCCATACATAAATGTCTAGGTAAATATTTGCAGAATACGTACACAATTTGATTAATTTACACGTTGTATACCTACAACACAAGTTAAAGGTGACATTTGCCCATAGCAATCCCAATGGATATCAATACGATAAGGAAAACATGCTAATTTTGCCAACCATAACAAGACTTCACACTAAAATCTGTTCAAAATCTGTTCAAAGAAGCTTTACAAAAAGTAAACGAAACAGATTGCAAAAATGCAATAAAGCATGTTATTGGGATAGAAGACTCCTACTGGAGCAAGGGGAATATTGTTGATATTGACATAGGAATAGTTTATTGGTAGAACTCCAGCGCTGCCAACTTGGAGACCTACTTCTATCCGTTTTAAGATAAGTACTCCTGTTATATCTCCCTCTGTGAAGGTGACTTAGTAGGGGAAAATTCAACTTATGTTGTATCTCTTTGTTTAGATTAGTGTGTTCTGAGTCTCTGGGCTTTCGACGAGACTTTGGCGGGTTAAACCTGGTTTTGTGAGCCTTCAACAATTCTACTTCCCTCAGAGCATATTGCTGGAGTTACTTGTAGCTCCATCTGTCTGAATGCCTTTGAGCTTCTGCTGAGCCAGTTGACATAGCTCGCTCTGAGTGCAATTTTGGCTGCTGTATCGGTTATATCCTTCCTCTTTCCTTTAGGAATGCCCAAGGTTGCCAGGCATTTGCTGACTGAGACTGATGTATTGCAGAAACCTCTGCTTCCTATTTCTATTGGAAAGTAGTATGTATACCATCCTCTGTTTTCACACTCAGCCACTAGACTTCTTTCTTGCATATGCATTGGATAGGTTCTCCTCCACATGACCATCATCTCAATGATAGTTACTGTTTTAGTTTGGGTTGAAAAGATGGTGATATCTGGTCTCTTAGCTATCTCAGTGATTTCTGGAGTGAACACTATTGTGTTCCTCATCCATTAGCAATATCCAGGCATTGGCCTTCTTCAGAATGTTGGTTGGCTCTGTCTTAGACATTGGTAAGACTGGATTTTGATAGGTTGTAACATCAGCTGTGCGAAAGGCTATTGTAGAGATGGAGTTCAGATTCTCAGGTGCCTATACGACGTACTGTGCCAGACCTGTAGAGATTGCTTTCAGTGGTTGGTCATGGCGCCAGTTGTATCTTTCCCTTTGTAAGGATTTGTCTCTACAGCGTCAGATATTGGCAGGGAATGGAAGTTAATGTGGAAATACGCCAGCTCTGCGTCCAGACATACAAAAGTTTCTTCCAGGAGGTGTCTACCTGCATGACAGACTCCAAATTCAACCACGGCCCGTGTTTGTGCACATCCGAAAGGTGGACCCATATTTCTTCCTCATCTACATCTTTTAATAGTCCGGTGAGGCATTTCCTTTGTCCTTGATTATCATACCTTTGATCGCTTTTGTGTTCATTTGGGCCTGTCCCCTCTGAACTCTTAAGCCATTTCGTTGAGAATTAATGGAGTTTCTTTCTGTCTAATTCTTTTTATACCATGCCCTCTGGGCTTTTGGTCTTTTTACTTTCCCCTGCATTTTCGGTAGAGTGTCTGACGTACTCGTCCATCTTTAAGTAATTGTGAGATGGGTGTTGGTGTTGTACTTAGTTAGTTGCAACATTTGACTGATGTGGTTGGCCTTTTCAGTTTCATTTGCAGGTTGCAGGCCATAGTGTTTCCTGCACCTGTACAGAGCGCTGGTGATGGTGCACCTGCTTATACCTGCCCATTGGCTTCAGGTATTTGTGCAAGTTAGCCTTCAGACTTTAGATGTAGGACTTGGGAAGTTATGATGGTGAACTCCACGTTTAGTTTGGGGTACATAGCAATTATGTAATTCCATAGCTTCAATAGCCCACTCGAGTTGACTTGAATTGGTTGTTTGAACATTTCGTAATCCATGTCCCATCATGTTATGGTCCTTCAGGTCGTTATCGCTACTTCCAGGGATCCGCATGAGTTTACGTGATTATAAGCAATATGCTATCCTGTCTATTTTTCTATGCCGGGATCGTATGCCACATATTCGTTTTGTGCCCTTGTCGCTTTGTTCTGCGTTGGTGACAAACTTCTTCTTGACATGAACCCCTGCTTTGCTTGTTTGGCTTTCATGGTCCGTGTCCATTGGTGGAAGTTGTTCATGTATTTACAGTTCTTGACATCCTTCTGGGCTCCTAGCTACTACGATGGTCAGGTAATCTGCGTATATTTTTGGCAAACGATATGATGTCAGATCCACTCCCATTCAGTACCCCCCCGAGGTGATTGGACCTGGTCTATGGAGATTCAAGACAAACAGGTTGACGGCGGTCAGAAACAGCATGCAGGAGATTGGGCACCTGGAAGACTCATATTATGCACTTGTATCCAGTCCAGTTGTCTTCTATTCATTTGTTTTGCACTATGAACGCTCATCATAGTATTTAAAATGATGAGTTTCTTAATGTGGTCTGGAACATAATACCACTCTAAAGCAACTGTACTCCTCTGTCCTTTTAGTTATTCCAGAGATCGTTGCCGTGAGTTCCTCCCTTTGATCGCATCAAGTCCTAAACAAGTTGACGGACAGTGAATCTGAAACACCTGATGGCGAATGACGAAGTAGAAATGCTTAACTCCTAATTTTACATATATACGATATACTGTTTGGTGTATATCTGCATGGTTCTGTTTCAACTGTTTCTACGAAAATTATGCAATATCTTGTTCTAGTCTCTCTAACAGACACCATGCCGCTTCTATTCGCTGTATCAGTCTGACATACTGTGCAATTGAGCAGTAACTAGGCTGAGCAGCACATACATGTAGACTATATACGGTGTTGTTGAAGCGCATGAAACTTGAAGTCATGCTCTCGCAATGGCTCGGCGGATGTTTTAATTATTTAGTTTTTTCTAATATCACTATTTTTATTAATCAATTCAAAATAAATGATTGAAAAAAATTGCGTCAAATGTGGGGTCAGATTATAAAGACTTACCTATCTTCTTGTAGCCAATCACTTTGCTTTGTTTCATCAGTAACAAATAACCATGCATGTTATCTTTTTCGTCATTTTCCCCATGTTTTGGGCGTCAACGTAATGCACCGTCATGTTTACGCGACAAGGAACCTTCATTTTGTTTTCATCTCCGCTGGTAATGTCAAGTCTTCTAACATTTTTGTTTTTGGCCATCGAGATACACCCTTCATTGTAGTGAGCTATTAGGTACCACCACCTGCCGTAGATATCCGTAATATCAAAATTACTGACTGGTTTTACTTTCGGGCATCTACCCAACCATTTTACATGTAAGGAGCAACATTCAACCGAACCTGGGTGGGGGTCGAAAAGCTTCAAGTGCTGGATTACTTTCTGGTTTAAAACCACCAACACTGACCCCATGACATGCGGCATTTTATTGCAAGAAGGTCAAAGCGAGAAGATATTTCGACATTTTTCATACCCTGTTGACACCGAACTAAATGGGCTAATTTTTATCAAAAGAAATGCGAAACGCGACCCTACTCTGTAACCAGCACTTTACTACCTTGTAAAATATTTTTTTCATTTTTTTTTTATAATTGGATATTTTATCTATACAAAACATCTGGACGGTAAAAAAAGGTCCCTGAACACAGTGTCTTGTGGTGAACGCAACAGCGGAAAGGAAATACACCCACATAGACCGTCAGCCCATAAGGTTTTTGGTTAGACACGAGATACCAACTGAATACGGGGAAAATTCAGAGAAAAATATAACTTTTTGAATATGAAGGCTGTGTCTGCCGGGGACCCGTTTTTGCGTGTAGCCCCAGGAGAGGGGTAAAGTTACTATGGTGTCAAATATTTGAACTGCTCTAAATCTAATGAAATATAGCTCAAATTATTCCTTAGGGTTACCAGGCGTCAAACAGCCAATTGGGTCCACAATGTTTGGGCCCCTTTTCCAGATATTTGGGAAAAATAGGCTAAGTTCATTTGTTTTTCAAGAAAGGTCCAACAATTGTAATACCAGATTTCTTTGTAAAAAATATTAAAAAACATATTTATGCTACTGATTCAAAATATCTTTTATTTTGCATATGGTTTGATTCCCTTTCATAGGGAGGGGTATAATGTCCCCGTCCCCCTAGAGTCCTACAGGAAATTAGTACCCTTCCCTTATAACAACAAGGCGATCCGAAAGTGCAAAAGCATTTCATATTTGGATCCAGTAATAATTAACATTTAAAAAAAATTACAAACAATCTGGGTATTGCAACGGGTGACCTTTCTTGAATAACCAATGACCTTTATCCTATTTTCCCAAATATCTTGGAACGGAAGCACCACACGCGTGTGACCACAATTGACTTTTTTACTCCTGCTACCTAATGAATAATTAGAGCTATATTATAAATTTCAAAATTCATAAAGTCACACAGATTTGACCCCCCATAGTAACTTTATACCCCTCTCCTGGGGCTCCACGCAACAACGGGTCCCGTCAACCGTTCAATATTTCAAAAGTTATATTTTTCTCTGAATTTTCCCCGTGTTCAGAATATTGGTGTATCTCAGTCGTCTAACCAAAAAAAACCTTCTGGGCTGATGCTCTAACCCTATTTGAATCCTTTCTTACATAATTGCCCGCGTACGTGCCATTCAATCAGGACGTCACGCCAACATGCGTTTATTTTCTTGTAACACGAGAAGGCAATTCAATCGCTATGACCTCGATAGCTTGTCGCCACGCTCTGAAATTCCTGATGTGAGGTCTAAAATACTTCATTCATTAAAATAATGACTTATTATTGTGAAATGGCACTACATATGTTATGTGAAAGAATAATTAGTGTTAAAAAAATTAAAAAGCGATTCGAAGATTCAAAAGGACTTTAAAGCGTTTAAATTTAGTTTTTGAAAAAGCCGTAGTCTCTGACCTTATAGAAATCTCACAATTTTAAAGCATTTAAATCATTAATTGAATAGGTCTACCAAATGTTTTGGGTACGTATTATTCTATTGTGTTGAATAAATCCTGACAACCACCACAGCCATTACTATGACATGTGGACACTCTTTTTATAATATTACCCAAAAAGTGAAAACTTTTGGCCTAGAAATGTCCAAATAGCCTTCTTATCATCATCTCTAGTGACACAAATGCTCGCTTGCGGAAAACAGGGGGAGGAGCTCGCCATGGGGGTTTTTTTTCGTGACGTTAAGAGTAATAACTACTCTGCTTCCGAGCTGCTTCCTCCTCAGCTATACATTCCCGCGGTATTTAAACCCTCATGAAGGAGTCATCTGCGGAAATATATAGCTGAAAAATTCAAGTGACCAGATTCATTTATGTGTTTCGAATCTTGGATAATCTGGAGGGCGAACAAAAAGTCCTTCAATCCACAGGAAGAGTTCCAGGGGGAGGTGGCATTTTTGTGGCAATTTTGGAACAGAAAAGCCAAATGTGTTCACATCCCTGCCAGAATTACAGTGTATGTAGCATGTTTTGCGACACAATTCAAAAGCATTTCAGACATTGTACTTTAGGCCTTGTAGTAAGATATTGATCTGGCAAGATTGATTAGCCGGGAATAGCACACTATATACAATAGCAATGGTCTGTGGAGCTGATTACAACATGCTTTTCAAGTTTGGTAAATGCTGGCAGTAATGTCAGCATCCTGTTCGAAGAAATTGCCACAAACTGCCACCCCACCCCCTGAACTCTTCCTGTTTTACTGTTTTTAAAGAATTAATGTAAACATCCAAATTGTTTTCAAAACTCGTGGAAGTGATTTCAGTAAGGGTCCTTTTCATTATCTCAATTTTTCATTCCATTTGTCCTTGAAAGGTTCTTATTGCCCAAAGCAAAGACAGATATCAAGGCCTACACCTTTTGGCAGTTGGTATGGACCCTCTATAGAGGTTGTGCCTGTTTTAATCGATTGGCTAGGAACAAAAAATCGAACAGGTGTCCTATACCGTAAAGGCAGTTCATTCAATTTAATGTTGCGTGCCACCTTGGGAATAATCTTGTTTTTGTATACACATAATATGGTTGCAATACAGCGTTTCTGATTTGATCCGGTTGAAGAAGTTATCATTACGGTTGGTGACGACACAGGCACACCTCTACTATCAGTGCGAGGTATTATAGCTCAAATTTGCAATATGGCTTACACAGGGTCAAATTTTTAAAATGCTCCATTTAACGGGTAAATAGAGTAATAGCCCCACAATTTGTAAATGATGGAATGACCCTTTCATTGGTAAATTAAAAAGTGAATGACAATTGTAAATGATAGCATGGCCCCTTTAAAAGGTAAATGAATAATGGCCCCGTTACCTGGTAAATGAGAATAGTCCTTTAATTTTTTAATGTAAGGAATACCATTGACTAAATGAAGAATAATCCCTTTAAATTGGTAAATGAAGGAATATCTCTTGAATTGGTAAATGATGGAATAGTCCATGGTTAAGCATGTAGTAGTACTTTATTTTTTTTGTAAACGAAGGGATGCTCTTTAATTGGTAATAAATGAAGGGGTGGCCACAAATTCTAAATGAAGGAATATTCCTTTAAGGGTAAATTAAGAATAGCCCTTGATTGATAAATTAATGAATAACCCTGTAGTTGTAAATGATGGATTTACTTGTTGCGCTAGCAGTGCCCCACTTGCATTAACGATCACGAGGGTGTATCTAAGGACTATGTTTGTTTGTTTTTGCTGCAAATCCGACGTTAATAAAACATTTGCAAGGATTACAGGATGATCTTTACCTTAATGCAAGCACTATATCATAGATTTATTGTATTTTTATAAAACACATCTAATATAACGTTCCTGCGTTGAAAAAATGAAGAAATCGTATTTCTGAAAAATAAGCTACATATGGCAAGTTTTGTAGGCACACCCCTTTTTCTCCATTCCTATGGAATTTACACACATGAACTTGTGTGTGAGAACGTACAATGTACAATATCATGATCCTTTGTCAACTTAATGTTACGTTTTCTTGATTATTTCAACTACGATTAATCAATGAACCTATTTTATAACCAATGTGCGAATCAAAGAATCATTTATACCAATGTGCCAACTGATAAGACAAATCCAGACAACCCTTCACCGTTGGTCGAGCAAGAAACAATATCTTCCCATTGTTAGGGATATTGCCAAGAGTTAATTCCATTATTCTTGGCTGACTTGTATCTATACCCGGATTACAGTCAGTAGTGTTGAAAACCTTTTTATTTACAATCAGATTAATTGGGTGAGATTTTGTGTGAACATTTCTATGCCATTTCCACATAAATGAGTTACATTGATGATTGGCGATTGAACTCTCTACTATACTTTCATACTGGCTATCTCCGTATATCGTAAAATAACGTGAAATCTTGCTTACTATATAAATCCCATTGGAATGACGAAAAGAGTGTGCTTACAAAATTTGTCATATCTGGCTTGGTTTTTCAGTCGATTTCTTTCATTTTTCAATACTTGGAAGTATATTAGATTTGCTTTATTAAAACAACGAATCTATGATTCATTGATTATCAAGGTCAAAGACATCTGCAACGCTTGCACATTTTTTTTATTCACGTAGTAATTGATGCCAGGTTACCTACTTCCCCTTCCCATATTTTTTTCTTTTTATTCAAAAAGGGACGTTTGCGCCCTCTGGGTCCTCTATCCTGGACGCTTTGTCGTGTATTACTATCCGTATTTATCGCTAGTTCATCGCTTGATTCCATGTGCATCGCTCTGTAACCAATATGGGCTGCCTGCCGGGGAAAATTAAGTTAGCCCCGTTTGCAAGTTGTTGTCCCTGCAGGGTTAATTGTATTATTGGTGTCGTGGCCCTTAGCCACATTTTAATGTTTTGTCTTGTCTGCATCCAGGCATTTTCCATCTTGTCTTGTCCTCTGTCTGTGAGCGTCTTCCTCATAGGATAAAGCATTAAATTTATGTATTTGTATCTTTTGGGTGATCTTATTTTGCGAGCATTGCTCCTCTTGGTCTTTCTCTCAATTTATTGTGAGTTACTGTATCTTATGTTTTCTTGGTAAAATAAAACTGAAACTGAATTTGCAGCGTTTGGCCTACCCACGACCTACTGTACCCTGACTTTGCCATTCGCCTGATTCGTCCCCATGAACCCCTGTTAAGTGTTGGCCGCCTGCCCAATGGTCTCATGAGTGGACTGTGATGTTCGTGCTAATCCTAATGTCATTCCCGCTTAATTGTTGTTGCAGCGTATCTTTCCTCTAACTTCTAAAACGGAGCCGAAAAAACGGGTAGCTATCGCGTCGACACCTCGGTACGTCTCCGAAACAGCAAGTTGTCGATTACCTTTCTACGCCCCATTGGAAACGCATGATAAACATAGGAGCTCATAGATCACGTCACTTGACACAACTTTGGATGAGTTTAGCTTTTAAGTTGAGCGACGGTATTATGTAAATTGGAGCGTTGCGTCTGGTTACATGCCTTCGTAGTGTAGGTCTTCTGATGACAAGCTACAGCTGGGTCTTTGTTGCATGTGAATCAGATGTGTGGTTGCTGAGATATTGATTTTTGAAAAATTTACGATTTTGTTTTCTCCACAACGGAAATATTTCCAGAAAAGCAACAAAATGTGTATAGTTTAGCTTATGAGCAAAGAATTTATGTGGTGTCGTGTTTGATAGACAATGTCTATGACTGAAAATGTAAAAGGTCATCTTAGTCTGTTAACTTTAACCTTCGCAATATTTACCGTATCCGCCGCTTTATCACACTTGAGAGTTGTCAACATCTCGTCCGTTCAATGAGTTTATCTCGCATTGACTAATGCCATTCACCCTTTGTATTGAAGTCGGCCCGAGATCGGAGTAAACTTCAGATTTTTGCAGAATAGAGCAGCCAGGCTGGTGTTAGATCTGATAGAAGGACACAGCAAACCACTCCTTAAAGAGCTACATTGGCTACCAATTAGTGAGCGCGTTGTCTTTAAGCTTATGCTCTTACTTACAAGGGCATATTCCGGAAACATTGCCATCTTACTTGTCCGGAATTACCTCTTTTGTATTGCCTGGCAGGCCAGGATGCGTTATGCAGATGACAAGACGCTTCTCACTGTTTCCCGCACCAAAAGGACAGTGGGTGACAGGGCTTTCAGCAATGCGGCCCCTCGCCTATGGAACTTTTTGACCTATCTCGGTTCGCCACTCCAAGTCCATTGTTACTTTTAGAAAAGCTCTAAAATTATCTATTTCCTAACAGTTGATTGTGTGCTTAAAGGTGTTTTGTGTTAGTAGCCTCCACATGATATTTA
This sequence comes from Ophioderma brevispina, assembly GCA_023653785.1. Classification (NCBI taxonomy): domain Eukaryota; kingdom Metazoa; phylum Echinodermata; class Ophiuroidea; order Amphilepidida; family Ophiodermatidae; genus Ophioderma; species Ophioderma brevispina. Next base: position 6,438 of record JAMKCH010038050.1, on the reverse strand, counting down.
ATTAAGGCAGTGTTTTCTTTTATTTTATAGTTTGATGTTAAGAACTTATCTCATAGTAATACAACAGGTCTTGTAAAAGATGAACCATGTTTTAGGCTAAATAGTAATATTAATCTTCTTTGTAAAGCGCTTTGGACATGGTTTTGAGAAGGCGCTATCAGATTCAAATGCCGTTTGATTGGTATTTATGTATTGTTTTCAAAGCGATTGATTCAAAACGAAGACTAAAGTGAGTAATGCATAAAGTGCCACAAAGAAAAACCAGCTTGTGTAATTGCCAAACCTGATGCAGTATGCTGTGCTCGCGTGGCACGGTGCTGTACCTTTTTTGGACAGAGTTGTGATGTTGTGTTATTCTATCGAAGGAAGACTTCGAGATTCCCGTCATCGTGTTTTACCAACCATTCACAGTTGGATCTGCCACAACGGCTCTTTGAACAAGAGGTATTCTGGTCTATTATGGTCTGTTGGGCCTGATACTGGTGTCTTTATTTCCAATTCCGCCTGCTTCGCTAGTCAATGTAGGCCTATTATCAGAAGTTTCTTTTCAAAACATTGATAAGGCTAAGTCTGCAAATGAAAGTGAACTGGCTGACTAATTATTTTTGAAAGCACACACCAAAATATTGTTGATCATAAAGAATTGTCTACACTTTGTTGATCATAGTAAAGTTCAAAATGGATTGTCAAGTTTTCATTAGGTTCAATAGTCCAATTACTTCCAATTTTAAGTATGTTACAAAATCATGTTTCTCGCATTTACAAATTAATAAACAAAGCAAATCGGACCAATCCTATATATTTTGCACTCCTTTTTGAGAAAACATTTGTTCTACAAAAGATTAGAACGAAATAAACGGCAAATAAAAGCTTCAAGCGCATACCAAACACAAACCCATGCGTAGTTTAGATATTAACAAAATGCCTTTATCCCGAGTATTACCATTTTAGATGGACAGCCTGTATACCAGCAAATTAAATAGCATTTCATTAATTCATAAATGAAACAGACTCAGATGTCTTTGAGCGGGACTTGTTGACAAACTGGTGACTTCATGATGACGTAAATGGATTTTGTACGCAAAATATCTGGGCAGAAAGGAAGTACACACTGTGTTTTATAGTATCATTTGGGAAATATTGACCTGACCTAAAACAATTACATTATTGTTTGTTGTGTTTATCATCAAGGTACACAAGATTACACGTTTGCCTGCGAGAAACATTAAGAAACACAATAGTGTTTAGTGCAAAGTTTGAAAATAAAAGCGTACAAAAATATATACAAAAACGTTACTGTGGCTTGCTCGCAAAACGAACGTACTTGAAAACTAGAGTAGGCTCTTGGGGGAGTTCGTGTACATGACTCTTTTAGAAATATACACACACTGTACAAAGGTATTGCAATATGTAGAAAAAAATTTCATTATCACAAAATGATTTCAAATTGTACCAGCAGCTCTTAACCACACATGGCGCACTGATGTCAAAGTGGGTTCTTTTTCAAGAATAAATGGTATTCCCCAGAATCCTAGAGTGCGAAAGAAAAACATTTTTATTTAATGCCAGTATTTCATAAATATGGCGGATTAAAAGAGGTGGCGATCGATAACATTCCGATTGCACCCAATACAGACACAGGAACGCCACAAATGACTCTAAAAAAGTCAGTTGTAGTGACATTTTGAAACTATGTCTTGTCCTTAAAAATATTAGTTGTTTTATTCGGTTTTTTTATATATAAATATCAACTGTAAAATATTGAATTTAAAAAGAATTAAACAGTATTTAAGAAATTGAAAACTATTACAGTTATCTACATTAACCTAACCCTAAGCACTTTATTCTTAATTATTTAAAATACAGTCAAGGAAGGACCCTAGAATACAGTATGAGCATTAACTCAGTATTCCGTGCCGAATAACACTTCGACGTACACTTCGGATACGGACCTGACAAGAAAACACTAATTTAAAATAGATTTAAAAGCATGCAAAGGAATTCTTTATTATTTACGCCGGAGGGGGGGGGGGTGAGGAAGAATACGAAAAAATGCAAGCGACAGAGGGGATTAAAGAAAATCAACAAGACTAGAGAGGGGGATGTGATTTTTTACCGGAAGGGACAAGGGGAATACGAATTTGTTTTCGCTGAAAAAAGGTTGAATACCCCACCAGCACCCTCGTAAATAATGGTCGCTCCCTAAACATAACTAGACTAATACAATATAAATTGAGTACGACTTTATTTCATTTATATAGACCGTATTCAATAGCCAGCCATATTGGTGAACAAGATAGACGCATTCCAGTACTACAATAGATTCACCTGTCAATGATCCCTGTGCAATCGCTAAACATGGATCGATTGACAGCTTAATGTATTGTAGTCCTGGAATGTATGCATCTTGTCCACCGACATGTCTGGTGGCTGACGTCATATTGAATACGGTCTATATTATTTCAATTATACATTGCAATACAAGTTTTTATTAAAATTATTAGCTCATGCCTCGCAGTTATCGTGATCAACTGGCGCAAACGGTTCCATGCTGATTCCATATGTAGCAAGACTCCTTTCAATTTCACTTTGTTCTTGTTCTGTTAATACAGGCTTGCGGGCACTGATCCAGTTATGCTGGTAATACGCAACAGGGGAATCTTCAGGAAATTCCTCACAAGCGTGATACACGATGAACGTTTTCGAGTAAGCGCATATTATAAAGTTTTCAGTAGGGCCACCTGTTAAAGTAGTGAAAAGAAAATCAGAGAACATTCACACGTTGCTTGTGACTAAAATGTTATACATTATTTCTTTATCTGTTTTGGTTGTGTTTGGTGTTCTGCTTTTGTAGCATTTTTCACAGATGGGGTTTTGGAGTGGACGGCCAATTATCAAGATGAAAAACTTCTAATCCTTAAATTGGGCCATACCCCGTTAATATCAAAATTGAATTAGGGGTCCAAAAGACGATCGGAAAAAGCAACTTTAAAAGGAATATTACTGTTGAGGTACATCAAATGCGGTGTCAAGTTATAGATACTTACCCATCTTCTTGTACACCAAATCACCTTGATTAGTTTCATCAACAATTAATAACCATCCATCGTGACCTTTTTCATACTTTCCAGTGTTGGCGTCAACGTAATGGAAAGTCATGTTCACGCGACAAGGAACCTTCATTTTTGTTTTCATCTCCGCTAGTAATGTCAAGTCTTCTACATTTTTGGCTATATAGATATTCTTCATTATAGTGAGCTATTAGGTACCACCTGCCGTAGATATCCTTAATATCAAAATCACTGACTGATTTTACTTTCGGACATCTACCCAAACCAATCTTATTGTAAGGAGCAAACCATTCACCGAACCTGGTGGCGTCAAAAGGCTTCAGTGCTGGATTACTTTCTGGTTTATAACCACCAACACTGACACCATGACAGGCGCAGCTTATTGCAAGAAAGGCCAATGCGAGAAGATATTTCGACATTTTCAATACCTCTGTTCACATTTGCTAAATGCGCTGATTTTATACAAATAAATGATGAAAGAGCGACCATATTCTTTACCAGCAACTTTAATAATTGGTCATTGCAAAATTAATTCAAATGTATTTTGACTGAACTTGTCGATTATAGTTTTGTACTTTGGAGAGTTTACATATATTCAAAACATCTGGGGCCAAAAAGTACCAGTCAGCGGTCAAGCACGTAACTGTCGCTTCCGTTTTTCTGCTACGCACGACCGCATGGTTAGCCAACACGGTTATTATCCAAATGAACCAGGACGAATATTCCAGGCAATCTAGCAATTTTATGCAAGCATCCTGAAAAAAATTGACTGAATCTTTGCAGGAGCACTGTGAGATTGAAAACCATGGCCGGGCGTGGCCGCATCCTAGCTTGAGCTGCACAAACGCTTTTAAGAGTTTATGACTGCTAGAACCAGGCAGTGGCTGGAACATGAAGGTTGGCCAAAAAAGTTCATTTTTGCTGTGGGACATGAGTGGTAACTCAGCCGTTTCACGTGGTCGGGCCATGACAGTGGAATTTAACTTGACGGGACAACGGCAGCGAAATACACACAAAGACCGGAAATGACCCGGTTCCTTGGTCTTTAGCAAGAAATCGCCCTAGATCCAATAGGTACACTCTTGGGTGAAAAAAATCCAGAGCGGACCGCTTCATTTCTCTTTAGCGGGAAATCGCCCTAGATCTGACAGGTACTCACGTAGCCGGCCACGTGGCGGGGCAACGGCTGCGGGTCGACAAATTGACTAGGTCCAGTGCGGACCGCTTCCTTGGTCTTTTTGAATTCCCCAGAGGTTAGTCCAAATAATCTTATTCAGCATCCTTGAAAATATACAAATACCTGAAAAGGTATTTACTTTGATTTGTATTTGTGTTTATATTTGATTATAATTAATTAATAACGGCCCTAAAATGCAATTACATGGAATTTTGACAGCTATTTTGAGAAAAAATATCCATCGAAGGGTACTTGGATGCTAATTAGTGGAAAGCATTAAACAACAATTAGCATTAAGAAATACCCAAAATATGATTTTATATTGACTCTTTAAAATTACATATTGTGGAAATTTGGCGACCATTTTGAAAAAACGCCCTCTAGTTCCCCACGTTTCCCAGAGGTTGGACCCACAACTATTGTTAAACATCCTTAAAAATGTTTAAGAAAACACCTTCAAACCTTTTTCCCCAAGCTTTGAGAACGTGACTTCAATTTTGAAAACCACCAATTATTTTTGGACAATGTGACGATGTTTATACATCGTCACAAAATGCAGTCACAATTTACCATTGATGCCCTATACCTTTCTACGCCCTTATCACTTATAAAAATTATTTGAAAAAAGTATGAGTTTCTGGGAGAGTTTAATGAAACATACATTACGAAGAGACAATCCTCAATTTCCAACTATGAAAGCTATCTAAATTAACCTAACCTTAAACACTATAATCTGAAGGGGGGTCTAGGTTTTCAATTTGGAAAAATTGAGTCTACCAGCTTAATTGAGATTATATTATGATAGGAAAGCGTAAACTTTCAGCTTTCATTTGCTTTTTGTTTGAGGTAAATAGGACACCCCGTTGAAATTTTATGCTCGATACACCAAATCACCTTGATTGGTTTCACCAGCAATTAATAGCCATCCGTCGTGAGCCTTTTCATACTTTCCAGTGTTAGCGTCAGCGTAATGGAAAGTCATGTTCACGCGACAAGGAACCTTCAGTTTGTTTTCATCTCCGCTAGTAATGTCAAGTCATTTTTGGCTATATAGATATTCTTCATTATATAGTGAGCTATTAGGTACCACCTGCCGTAGATATCGGTAATATCAAAATCACTGACTGATTTTACTTTCGGACATCTACCCAAACCAATCTTATTGTAAGGAGCAAACCATTCACCGAACCTGGTGGGGTCGAAAAGCTTCAGTGTTGGATTATTTTCTGGGGTATCACCACCAACACTGATACCATGAGAGGCGCAGCTTATTGCAAGGAAGACCAATGCGAGAAGATATTTCGACATTTTCAATACCTCTGTTCACATGTGCTAAATGCGCTGATTTTATACAAATAAATGATGAAAGAGCGACCATATTCTTTACCAGCAACTTTAATAATTGGTCATTGCATAAAAAATTCAAATGTATTTTGGCGGAACTTGTTGATTATATTTTTGTACTTTGGAGGTTTTATCTATATTCAAAACATCTGGGGGCAAAAAAGTACCAGTCAGCGGTCAAGCACGAAACTGTCGCCTCCGTTGTTTGCTACGCATGACCGCATCATTAGCCAACACGGTTGATATTCAATTGGACCAGGACGAATATACCAGGCAATCTGGCAATTTATGCAATCAACCTGAAAAAAGTGCGAGATCATTTGTTTAGTGCATGTCTATAAGGCCCGAAGAACTACGCTAAAAGTGGACCAAATCATTGCAGGGAACACTGTGAGATTGATAAGCGTGGCCGGGCGTGGCCACATCCTGGAATGATCTGCACCAACACTTTTTAGCGTGCATAGTATTGGTGGTATTCATAATCCCTTCTTTCCAGCCGACTGCGACTGTCACCGACTTGGGAAAGGCGGTGGTACTGTAAATTTTAAATTAATTAAAATTATGTTAAAATGTTTGTCATGTGGCAAGAATTAAGAAGGCAAGTTGTAAGGATTAAGAAAAGTAACAGGCCAAGACCTTGTCATCTCCAATGGGCCATGTAGATCTTTCTTAAGGGAAGGTTGCGCCACAGCCAAGGGCAATTATAGGGTAAAAGTTAACAAGGTTATGCTGCAGGCCTCTAAAGTAGCTTAGATATCTGTTTTGCGCCGCATTGTTTTGAACCTCAGATGAACTTTTAAAATTGAAATTTTGACACCTTAAAAAAATGAACCGAAATATAAGTTA
>JAMKCH010038049.1:0-14667 GCA_023653785.1 Ophioderma brevispina | reverse complement strand
TTTTTTTTGTTATTTTTTTTCCTGGCGATGGTTCGGTCTTAAGTGTATGCTGTAATTGGGAGTGCTCCGCCCCCCCCCCCATTTCTCATGCGGTGACATTTCACATTTTCTGAAACCATTTTACACTAGTACATGCACATCACAGAATACTTAATGAATCTCCTGCACAGTGGCGTAGCTAGGGAATGTGGCGCCCCCTTAGCGTGTTGTGTAAGCAATAATTGGTGTAATCCAGAGGGCCCCCGGAAGCTCTAGGGTTTTAGCATGTTTGAGTGCCTCAGCCGGGGCTCTCAGTTATCTCATTATCTTGACGCAGATGAACTATATACTGCCCCTGGTGGGGGTCGTGGGGGGTTTTTTTTTTTTTTTTTTTTGAAGCTCTTGGGTTTTAGCATAATTATGTGAGTGCCTTCAGAGAGCTCTAAGTTATCTCATAATCTTGAAGCAGATGAACTCTACTGGCCCTGATGGGGGTTCAGGGTGCGGAGCCCCCGGAAGCCCTCATGTTTTAGCTTGTGTGAGTGCCTTAATCGGAGAGCTCTCAGTTATCTCATTATCGTGAAGCAGATGAACTCTACTGTCCCTGGCAAGGTTCCACGGGGCAGAGCCCACGGAAGCTCTTGGGCGTTAGTATGTTTGAGTGCTTTGGGAGAGCTCTGTTTTTGCATTATCTTGAAGCAGATAAGCTATATCCCTGGCGGGGAGGGCAGGGGGTGGAGCCCCAGGAAGCTCTCGGATTTTAGCATATTTGAGTGCCTTCTAAGAGCTCTCAGTTATATCATTATCTTGCCTGTAACAATAATATTCACAACAACGGTATTTTTTTTTTTGAAATAAAACCACATTTTTGTAAAATTGACCCTCCGTTTGTCAAAATAAGCCATTTTTTTAGAGGTTCTGACACTGCCCGTTCACAAAATTTTGAAAAATTCTGCAAATATTATAACTTAGCAATTTTTTGCATGTGACATCAGGCCCGTAGCCAGGAATTTATGTGTGGGGGTGCTGATTTGCCAGAGCTGACCTTTTTGCGTACCAACAAACCAATTTTTTTTCTGCTCGCTGCGCTTGCAGGTTGGCCCCCAAATTTGTCACCGTCATCTCCGAATTCTGAAACGGGGGGGGGGGGGGGGGGGGGGGGGGTCAGTGGAGAACCTCGTCACAAGGCGTTTGAAAAAACGTCAAATAACATCACCAATGCGTATTGCAACAACAAATTTACGCAAGCCGAAAACAATAACTTGTAACACGGACCCTTCAACTGACAAAGCGGACCTTCAACAAAAAAAAAAAAAAAAAATAAAGCGGACCTTTGTCATTTTTTGGGGGGGGGATGCCTCGCACCCCCCGCACCCCCCTGGCTAGGGCCCTGTGTGAGACTGTCACATGAATTGCCCACTCCTTTTTATATGAAAACTAGGCGGTCCCCTGGGTTTCGCGATCACTGGGTTTCGCGATCACTGGGTTTTGCGATCACCATGGCTTGAATGACTACCCCATTTGACCGCCTTTGAACGTGACTGACCCCTAATGACCTTGTTGTGACGTAAAAACTTTGGCTCCATACACCAATGTTTACCGGCATTTGACCTGAAGACCTTGTTTGACCTTTTAATATTTTGCTCAGCATAAACCCACCTCCAGTTTCATGGCTACAAATAAAAAAAAAAAAAACATACACCAATAGTTACCCCATTTTTGGTTTTACTGCCTTGACTTGAATTGCAGGTACACTGTCATACTACAACTTCCAAAGGAAGGTGTAGTAGGGTTTAGGGTTAGGGTTTAGGTTAGGTTTAGGGTTAGAGTTAGGGTTAGGGTTTTGAGTTTAGGGTTTAGGGTTAGGGTTAGGGTTAGAGTTAGGGGTTAGTGGTTGAAGTTTAGGTTTAGAGTTAGGTTATTGTTTAGGGTTATGAATTAGGGGTTGGTTTAAGGGTTAGAGTTAGGTTTAGGGTTGTGTTAGGGTTTAGGGTTAGGGTTCAAGTGTTAGTGTTTAGGGTTTGGAGTTTAGGGTTAGGGTTAGAGTTTAGGTTCAGGGTTTATGGTTTAGCGTACGGTTAAGGTTGTAATGATTAGGGTTTAGGCCAATGGAATTTTGATTCTAGTTCCCTGTTTGGGAGATTTTTAAAAGTGACGAGTTACGATTCATTATCACTATTTACTTTACTGTCATTTCATTATTTACTGTCATTCCATTAATACATCTAATATCTTTGAATACATAGTACGTAACCTTCTATTTATTACATAAAACAAAATTTCCAAGTGCTTAATTAATAAAACAGGGGTATGTGCAGGGTTTATTTCTTCACATGTTTACAATCAGTTCAACAAGCATTTTTGCGCCTGGTATTATGACAAGCGCTGGATAACAAGCGGGACAAAAATCTAGTGGAAATCATTATTTATGGTATACTGTAACAACACTCCCAAGTTTAACTGCTTCAAAATTGAACTGAAGGGCTGCTTGAATATTTTTGTTTTTATTATAGGTTTCAAGAAAAACCATTTTTTTACAAATAATTGAAATATTTGCATCGCTTCCCGGAAGCATTTTTACTTTGGACGTACCGCTGTGGTGGGGCGCCTACCTATTTCCCTTCCGGGGGCGACAATTCTTAATAATTTTGAGGTAACTTTATCACAATTACGTTAAGCCATTATGACATTTGACATGTTTTAAAATATCGCGGTTCCACAGGACTGGAATTCCTCTTGTTCTAGAAAAAAGATTGTAAAAATGTTAAGGTTCTTAATGTTAATGGGGTGGGTGGAGAAGGTGTTACCCCCTTCCGTCGAAGCGGGAAGCTCACAATGTTTTATTTTCCAAAGCACGTTTCTCATGAAAATTGATGGAACAGTTTTGAAATTAGCAAAAGATCACTTTATAATGAATATATTATATAAGATCAACGGTCCCTTAAAAAAAGTAAACTGAGTTAATGGTAGGTTTATTTGAACGAACCATAGTCAATTGCTTTGGAGTTTAATATATGAAGCGGCAGGAGTGAATGTTGGAGAGGTGGCTCCCTTTCGAGCGAAGCGCGGAACCCTTGCAATTTTCATTTCCAAAGTACGTTTTCTCGTGAAAAATTGATGGAGAAATTTGAAAATTAGCAAAGGTTCACATTATAAGGAAATCTTGTCTTTAAGATCAACGGTCTTAAAAAGTAAAATTGGGAGTTAAGGGTAGGTTTATTTGAACGAACCATAAGTCAATTCATCGTGGAGAGTTTATATATATGAAGCGCCAGGGGTGAATGTGGGAGGGGATGCCCTTAGCGCGAAGCGCGGATCCTTGGCAATGTTCTTTTCCAAAGCACGTTTTCTCGTGAAAAATTGATGGAACAAGTTTGAAATTAAGCAACAGGCTCGGTTTCATAAATGAATATAGTTATTAAGAATTCACGGCCCTAAAAGGTAAATTGAATTAATGTGGTAGGTGTTTTAAATGAATCAATTGACCTTGTAGAGTTTATATATGAAGCGGCCGGGTGTGAATGTGGGGGAGGGGTTGCCCCTTAGTAGCCGCGAAGCGCGTAATCCTTGCAATGTTCATTTTTCCAATTCAACATTTGTCTCGTGGAGATTTATGGAACAATTTGAAATTAGCATAGGTTCACATTATAGTTATATATAGATCAGACTCATGTCCTTGCCCAAGAGCTCAGAACCACCTGTCATCACAATCAATTACACACTTGAGGTTTTCCGGACTTCACTTACCTAGGGTCCACCTAGTGACAGTCTGTCCTCTCGATTGCAGAAATCGGCAAACGCATTGTAAACAGGGTCGGATCCAGGATTGAAAAACGTCAAACTTACCGGGGGCTGAAAGGCTCTAACTGGTCTAAAATAGCTCAAATTCTGAATTTTTCAAGATTTGCAGAATTACCAGGAGACGCGCGCCCCCTCCACCTCCTCCCTGGAATCCGCCGCCTGGTAAATCTGCAGCTACTCTTGCCCTGCTTACAACGCGTGTGGTGGGAAAATCCGAAGCTGTCCATTAGGACAAAGGCAGCATTTTACCGAAACGCCTGCCTCATCAGCACATTACTGTATGGTAGTGGGAGACATTGACCTACATACTCTAGGCATGAGTAGAAACCTCAACACTCCATCTGCGCTGTATTAGACGCATTCTGGTGCGGCCCTGGAAGGATGGTGCCAAATTCGGAGCTCCTGACTCGAGTGGACTCCCTCCCCACCATCTATACATTTCTTAGACAACGTAGACTCCGATGCTTGGCCATGTCCGTCGAATGGATGATGGCCGTCTACCGAATATATCATGTATGCTAAGCTTACATCTGGCAAGAGGAAAGTTTGTCGACCCATTCTTCCTCTACAATGATTTTTTGTAAGCGTGATATGTGACCCTGAACTCGACATGGTGCTGGGAGAAACTTGCTGACAATCGTCAAAACCTTTGGCGGAGAACAGTGAAGCGACACCTTGAGCTTGGAGAAACACCAGATCATCAGCCAGTTTTTGATAAGCTGCGAGCGAAAAGAAGCTGTACAATCCTTGATAGGCAAGCTGTGACATCCCATATATGTAGGACCTGTGGCAGAGACTGCCACTCTATAGGATTGGACTCTCAGCCACAGACGGCGCTGTTCACCTAACCTTGACCAATGTGGGCGCTTTATCCATAGTCCGCTTGGGACTGACGGAGGCCATGATGATGATGAAGGTTTTATGTTTAACAAACCATAAGTCAATCGAGCATGATGGAGAGGTCATATCTAAAGCGCACGGGGTGGGTTGCGGGGGGTTTCCCTGCACATGTTTACTTTCGCAAAAACCCCAACACATTTTCCTCGTACAAAATTGATAGAAACATTGTTGACATTTTGTAAATTGTTACTCAATAATGCTTATAGCAAATAAGATTAATGGTCTAACAAGAGTAAGACAGTTGATGGTTTACGTTGATGTAAAGTTCGCATTGCGAATTCAAGTGGCGCAGGGTTTTTGGGGGGGGGTGAGTGTGGTTGTGGAAGAGGTATCCCTCTCCGCGCGAAGCACGGAACCCTTGCAATTTTCAATTTTCCAAAACACATTTCTCAATGTTTCCTGTCTAATAAACCATAAGTTCAATTGATTATAAAAGAGTTCCTAATAGGCCATATGAAGCACAGAGGGTTGGTGCGGGAGGTGAACCCCTAGCAATGTTTGCTTTCTAAAACATATTTCTCATGCAATTTGATATAAAAAAATTTGAAATTATCAATGTACTTCTACTTCTTCATTGGATGACCGGTATACGAGTGCTTTCGCTTATGAGACGTCTGCAAAAAGAGTCAGCACCTATCAGCCCTTAATATTCAGAGAGTGACGTCATGCTGTTAGACCCCCATTAGCATCGTTGTCACCCAGTGACCATTATTTTTCAGGCCCGTCGCCATGGGGGTTGTGGGATGGAACCCCCCCCCCATCTCTCCCCACAACGATACTAAAAAGGGAAGATCTCTGAAGAAAGAGAAATGAGAAAGAAAGAAGGAACGAAGAAGAGAACAGAAAGAGAGAAATGGGAAGTAAGAATGAAACAAAACGTATAACGACATCAAAACGGCATTATATTGAACTCCATACTTACATACATCCAACTATCACATTATTTGGCTTCCCTCAAGCCAATTAGTTTTTTGTTCCAAGCCTACCAAGTAATCAATTAATTGTTAATAATGTGCCATGGCCATTCCCCAGTTTGGTCTACCAGTATAAGGGGAATTTTTAGTCGGGGAGCGAAGTGGTCAAAGAAAAATTGGTAGGGATCGATTCCCTAGCGCCCCCGCACCATAAACTTATGTCTATTGTAAAAATTACAGTGCCATTTACAAGAAAATACTGTAACACTTCCCAAACTTACAAGTATTTGGGCTGTAATTTGGAATACAGGAAAATACTGTCAAATTTATGTCCAATTTTTCCAGTCTATAATGACAAAATCTAAATTGGAGACTTTATTCGAAATGTAATGAGTAACAACATTAATTATACACTACTATGATTTTCATATACCATTAAAGGGGCGTGTTCCGGTCGTCTTTGGGACCCCCCTGATTCCCCCGGAATAGTATCGATTTTTTGATATCATATGAAAAAGGCCAGTATTTTTCTCATTGACGTCCTGAAATTTTAGCCCTCGAATCCATCTCATTCCCAAGAATAAACAAAAAATCTGCCGTTTTAGTGGTAACCATTTGTTAGGGCACAGTATTGTCTAGGGATTTGCAACATGCCTTATTGCGTCTACCATCAAAACTGCAGTTTGTTTCCCACGGTACTTATATGGTGTAGGTGCAAGTGCCAGGCTCTCATATCAGCTAGAGAACACAATACACCTAAATCGGAACAAGCAACTCCTTTTAAGTTACTAAAATATCAGGGAAAATACTGTTAATTTTACATAGGAAATACTGGGCAGCAATGCTTCCAACAAAACCCGTAAAAATATATCCTTTTAACAGGTTTTCATTCAAATTTACTTGTATATTTACAGTTTAGATGTAATATACATTTTTATTTTAAACAAACACTAAATTTACAGTATAAAAATGCACTGGTAAAAAATGTGGCTAGGCCTACGACGTTGAGGGTGTTCGCAGTGCTTTTTTTATTCTCCACACATTCACATCCCTGTAAGAAATCACCAAATATATAGTTTATAACGTTTTGATTCTTAATATTTTACCGTATACTGTAACTGTTCGGGAATTTGTTGGCAGAATTGCTGCCAGTATTTTAACTGTAAAATGTTACAAGGTTTTTTTTTTACAGTTAAACTGGCTGTCATTTTTGAATTAATGACTATACTTAACCCTTCAAAAATACCTTTCTTAATAGCCCAAATCCAAGAGCTCCCGGGGGCTCCCGCCCTGGACTCCGGCAGGGGCTCTGTCCATGCACCTCTCCATTAAAGGGATGGTGCTAGCTATAATGTGTCGATTTCCCGCTCAGCGGTACAAGCTTATCCTGCCCGCATCAGTGAGCAAAGTTAGAATCTCAGTCTTTTCTTTGAATTGGTGACCATTACCCCATCAAAAAGTGGTAATCTTGAAGGTTCTGAATACTTGAAATCCAAGAGCTGCCGGGGGCTTCGTCCCCCTGGATTACCCAGAAGGGCTCTGCTCCTGCACCACACTAAGTAAAGACATTGGCGCTCGCTATATGTCAAATTCTCTTTGGCAGTACAACTGTATACTGTATACTGCCCATCTCAGTGAGCAAAGTTAGAAACCAGTCTTTAACTCGGGTCCCTTTACTTTGAATTGGTTTACTATTTACCCTCAAACGTGGTCATTATTTTGAAGGTTCTGAATAGCTTAAATCCGGAGCTTCAGGGGGCTCCGCCCCCTGGACCCCGGCAGGCTCTGGCCCATGCACCCCGCCCGGGGCCCTAACGCGGGCCCCTGTAACCCACTCGTTCAGGGCTTTTCTTCCGGTTTGCGCCCGTTTGTGTCACGGCACTTGCGGTTGCCTTCAAACAATCAAGGAAAAAATGGTGTGTAAGAGCATCTACTTAGGACAATTTTCACCGGCCCTTAAGTAGTCCCGAACCGTGCGCCGTAGGTATGTTTGTTTTTATTCACTCACTACGCTTCCAAGGACTCTTACTGCAGCAATAACATTTCTTCACTTTATACCCCCCCTGACAAAATGTCTACGACGCCCCTGATATTTTTAGAAAATTTCACCACGATCACACCCAAACACCCCTATTTTTTGGGATCTTTAACCTTTCTCCCAAAGACCCCTATTTTTTTAGACATTTTAGACAAAATTTCATCCAAAAGGCCCCATTTTTTGGAAAATTTAGCAAGGTTTTTGTTATTTGTTCTCTCACGGGGGCATTATTCATCGTTGCTGGATAACCAGAACAAGAGCGCCATTGGAAACCATTATAATGGGTACCATTGCCCCCTTTTTTTTTTTTGTTGAGACGTTTTGCATTTTTTTTCAGGACGTCAGCAGTTTATTGACCAGGGATGATCAATGGCCCAAATGCTTTGTTAAGACTTCTCCTGCAAATTTTGCTTCTATTTGGCGACACAAGTTCATTACTTTATCGATAACCAGAATAGCAGAATATATCTTTTATACCCCATGGACAGAAAACCTTTGACGAGCGTGCAGAGTGGGCGGAGCTTTCAGCGCGTACAACATCCTATGATGCAAGTTTCTAGACAACATCAGATCGCCCCAACCGCCAAAGAGTAACGTGCCCGTCAACGTTTGTAGGGAAGTTTTTGTCCCCCCGAATTAAGACTTTTGTCAATTATTTTCTAGTGGGCGACATAGTTTATTACATTATTGGATAACCAGTTAAGGGGCATTCGCCGTATTGTGTTTCAAACATGTTCTAAGGGCTGCATTCGGTTTGGATTCTCCTGGATATGACACTGACCTCTACAATGGATAGCGGGCTGCCACAAAGTTGAGTGGTCGCCGAAAGAAACAACAGAGTTGTTTTTGACTCTAACCAATATACGAAACAATGCGTATCCACCGTGCTTGGTGCACACTATTCCACACTTCAGATTCTATTGGTTTGACAGGTGTTGGCATGTTTCCCCCCCCCATATTGATAGGTCAAAAACACTTCCTGATGTTTTTCAATCAGCGGCCTCTCAGACCTGCTATCCCTGTGTAGAGGTCAGTGGATATGACCAGTGGCTCCAATTGCTTGTTAGACTTTTGGTCAATTTCCTTTATAACGGCCGCCATAGACCCATTCATTAACATTTTGCATAGCCGATAGGTGCGGCACTGGTTTATTAGACTGCTGAATTCTAAGGTTGTCAAAAAATTCATGTACTTTATTGATACCCGATATGGGCACCCTACTTGTAGACCTCTACAAATTTGTTTTCTAAAGGGCGGGCGCATCATTTAATATTCATGATAACCAAGAAGAGATCACTTAGCGTCATCATCGACCATGCAATTTGCTTCTAGTGGACGCATCAGTCATTTACTACTTCATAGTTGAATCCCTGTTGGCCATTTTGTTTCCATATGGTTGTAGAGTGTAACATGAAGTGTCGCCTTCTGCAAGGGCGCTGTTGCTTTTTGCGTTCTTTATTAATTGCTCTTTTGCGCTTTAAAAGGGGCGGCATCTGTTTATAATTTCCTTGGCCTTGGATGCAAGTATTGAAGTATATGGGTGCCATTGCATACTTCTTCCACCATGTTTCTTTTCAAGAGTGGCGGCATCATATTGACAGGGTTTGCCATTGCCATTATCCTCAGCATTTTTGTTTGCAAGGGCGGCGTCAGTTTTTATTCCTTCACTGGACGAGCCAGTATATGGGGGCGTCACTAGAGCATTTGTAATGTTTGAACTCGACTTCAGTCAGTCGTTTAAGAGGAGTCATGTTTCACTATATTTCAAGTATCTCTAGAATCGGGATCATTTTATTATAACTTTTTATGGTGACTAGTAGGGCGCCATTTCTTACTAAGTTCTCATGAAAAAGAGACCGTGTTAGTTCATACTAATTGTTAGATGAGTACCAGAGGGCGTCATTGTGGAGTTCTTGCAAATTTCGCAATGGTATTTTTCTGGAAAGCCGAAAGGGGGGGGGGGCGCCAGGCGAGGGGCAAATTATTGGACGGTACCTGGTACGTCTGTCGCCCCGGTCCGACGCCACTGAATATTTGCCACAGCAGCAATCTGATGCGCGCTCCAACGGGAAAATAAGAATCATATTCCCTTTTGCCATTTAGAGTTGGGTTTAGGATTAGGGTGTAGGATTAGGGTTGGGTTTATAGTTAGGAGGGGTTTAGGGTTATACCACTAGTCAAATCCTACTCCACTAGTCCATTCTACAACCACTTGTCACTCCTATACCACAAGTCAAACACTAGTCAATCCCATGCTATACCACTATCACGCCTAAACCATATTTTTTTTTTTGCTTATTAATTAGTGTTGAATGAACCACTTTCTTGACACTTTTGTTAAATGTATAATTTTTACACTTCTTGAAAATGTCTAACATTTTGAAATACAGAGAATATGAAAATTAAGGTTTGTCGTGTCCGAACATTACTACATTCAAAAATTTTCCAATATATTTTCATTTACAATAAAATTGCAATCATAACAACAATTGGCTTATTAGTGTCAAAATGAACCAGTTTTCTTAGACCAACTGTTTTTAAACTGGCTTTTGATGGTTTCACGGAATAAAGTGCAATACTAGATTATAGTAGATTTTTTTTACTTATTAATGTCAGAACATAACTAATATTTTCTCTCCCCGTTACGTACATTCATATATGCCTGTGAAAAAGACCCCTAAAACTGCTATTTGGTACTGGCAACCTTTATCCTTCCAATGACTTGCCAAGGAGCCTTCGCCAACGGTGTTTCTATTTTCTAGTATTTTGACTCCACAAACAATTCCAATTTTGGTTGAATTTTCAGCCAATATTTTTCATCTATTTCCACTTCCCTTATGGCAATTTCCCGTCACTTATGGCAATTTCCCGTCAAAATACGGACAAATACTTCATAATATGTACGATTTACGTTCTTATGATATTAATAATTATACATATGCATATTAGAAAGTTATATATCCATCCACAAACCTTCTACCTTCTAACCCCAATGCAATTACAACACGGTGGGTCTACTAATGGATAGAGGAAATTGAGAATCTGTCCAGGTTCGAGTCCGGCGGGATTCATATGAATAAATGCTCGTATAATTTGAGTAATAATTTCTTGGCCTTGCGTACCTAACGCGCGTTGCTTGTTACGTGATGTGCGTCTACGTGCAACCCATTGGTGCGCCGTTTAGGCAGGGAAGCGGGCGTACCTAGTCACTTGGCCAAGAAATTATTCCTCCAACTATGTGTAATAAGTGCAAGATTAGATACCACGTAGGATAAGATTACCAGACTGTAACAATACCTGGACTGTGAATCGATTATAAGAGAAGCAGTAAGTGGAAAGAGACATGTAACATTTATTGCGAAAAAATGTTCGCGGGATTTTTTTTTCCATTTTCTTTTGGTATAGGCGTATGAAAGTCGATTTTATGTTTCCCGTAACCCCCCCGCGTTATAATTTTCCTGCCCGCGTTGAATGCTGAAACTGCCTAAAAAGTTCCAGTATTTTTATTTTAAAAGTAAAATATCAAGGTTTCTTCTCTTCTTGTGATCACACTTATGAAATGTGATTTTAGTAGATTTTAATCAAAGACAGTTGCAAAATCATTTTTAAATGTAGGGGGTGGTGGTTTGATACAATATTGTAGAGCATGCTGGAGGTTGTAGTCATGATGATTGTGTGTAGTGAAATGCCATTAAGCAAGATACACAGACAGCTCTGCTCTAACTTTACAGAACAAGCTTGCAAAGGGGTTAATTATTCATTATTTGCAATAAAACGTTATATTGTACTTTGTAGGCATTCTTGAGAGTCTTCGGCATCATGTGATAACCTTTTCCATATTTTACAAAATTCACATTATGAATTTCAGGTGAAACTTTACCCTTGTTGTGTCTACATTGGGCTTAGTCCATAATTGTTAGCTTGCCACTATCCCTTTAATACCTGGACCGTTATCTTGGCGTCAAGTTACATTCACAGCCTATGAGGTTGAGTTCATACATAAGGCTCAATGGTGCAATCATGTGAAGTCAACTACAAAGACGCTTGCTTAAACTTTACTGAAACACTCTGACGCTAATCCAGCATGTGGTTGATGTATAGGTAATTCCCCCACAGGAATGTATCCTTTCATCAATCAACATATCCAAACATAACAATAAAATTGTCCTTTGAATCGTCAATTTTGCCTCAACATAATGCCAGATTTGTTAGTTGAAAATTAGCACTTCCGCTAAGTTCAAGGGTCACACGGTGTGCGAAGAAGCAAGCCCATGATATCCTTCCAGTCGCAGTGACTATTTGTCCTTGGCGCAAAACGATATGGGCCCAAGATCAAGTGTTACTCATGTTCATGCGCAGAAATCGCTCCCTACGGAAGTAGATACCTTATACCTTGACCCCGGTGACCCCCTCCGCTGTTTGACCCAACACAAGCATCACTTTACAGTGATTTTAAAAAACCACGTAGAGTTGATGCTTTGGACTTAGGCTCCGAATAGAATTTGGAGTACCCGAAATTGATGGAAAAATATCACCTTTGACAGATTTTTCTAAGACTTCAACAATTATAGAGCAGTGATGTAAACGTTTTGAAAGATACTTCTTAGCAAAAGTGAGACCAGAGCCTGTAAGTAATAGCCTGATTAGAGGTACTTGAAATGTCATCTCTTATATCTGAAGTCAAACTGATACTTCCGTTGCAGGACCTGAGATACTGATCAGTGAATGACATATTGTTGAAAGACATGAATCTCAGGTCATGCTAGCAGGACTAACATTGGGCTGCCAAATTGGCAGTCTGTGTACATGTTGACATGAACTTTTTTGGGAACAAATTGTAGCATCGGTTACAAATTGGTAAGACAATTATTCTACAGAATCTAGAGATGCCATGTCTGTCAAAAGAAAATCATTTCTTCTTTTTATTTAGGAAATATATATCTCAAAACATCTCAAACCTTAAATGGCATTGGAACTCCACAGAACAGTTGTAACTTATGGCACCAAAGATTATGTCCAAATTTTAAAACATGACATAAGTTACAATTATTGGAATGGAACTAGCTGGAGGTTGGTGAAATGGCCGTTTCTTCAAAATTACGAATAATGAATGATGAAAAATGAAATAGTTGCCTCATTATTTGGAAAAATGTTACGGGAAACATAACATTGACTTTCATTGGCCTAAACCCCACAAAAATACCAGGCCCCATTTTTTACTCTACCCATGAAAAAGGTCGCCCTCTTTGGAATGTCAAGTGATATGGGGATAAAATTCGAGCAATAGGCTTGTGGCAGAATACTAAATTCTTTCCAATACCTGATACATGTACTTCACATCCATGATGAATAAAATGATAAATATTAAATTAATAAAATCATGAAAAATATAAATTTAATTCTGAAAACAAATCAAATTTACAATCATAATTTTCATTTCATATACTGATCCTGATTGAATCGTTTATCTTAGACTCTCGTTCTTAGACGTAGTCTTAGACGCTGCGAGATGGCTGCTAAAAAACCGTGATTTTCGTGCTTGAAGGTATGCAAGTTATCCTAAAAATGTTCTCTTTTCATTATCAGGATAGCTTGTAAAGTCACAATCCTTAGCATCCAACCGTCCGTTTGGCTGTGGTTTCGCTGCTTAGGCAGAGTCAGAGGTTCCAAACGGGCACGTTTGAGCAATTAGGAAAACTGCTACTATAATCTCACATGACATATAATGTCCTCCATATCACACTTCAAATAATGTTATTAATATTTAAGATGTACAATCAACCAATCAATATCAGATGTACTCTTCGGCAAAAATATATCACACTTCATGGGTTTTAGGGAAATGTACCCATTAAAAACAAACTCATAGAAACAAACACGCTGAGAAACCACACCTGAGTGAACGTTTAATGGGCGCACATTCAATCCGGGAAAAAAACGACAAAGCAGCTTCGGAGAGCACAGAAAGTCGTGCAGAAAGCATTGAAATTGAAGGTTAATGTTCCGGGGTTTATTTTTCATCTGTTTGGTTATTTTTTTGTTGAAGTTTGGTAATTTAACGTGAAAATGTCTTAAAAACTTAATCTTAGCTGTTTCATGGTCCATTACTGTGAAATCAGCGTGTTTTGTTTTTGTGTTTGGGCGTGTTTTTTTTTAGCAGTCATGTCAGGAGAGTCCTAGATCGACTGCAGTCAGTTTTAGTATGATAATTGATATGTCCACAGCAAAAACGGGCCTACGACCTTTTGATCACTCAACCAGATCATATGACCTCAATCTACCTTCACAACTTTGATCTTATACAAATTGCTTTCCCAACATAGGCCATCACCCAACCCAATCAATGATCAATAATAATGTGCTAGTGGATGACTGATTACCCACTCACTGTACATGAACACCTGTACTTTATTGGCTTGTTAGCTTGACAAGTCCCCATGGGCTCAGGGCCCGGGCTATGAGAACAATGGACTATAGATAATCGCGGGGTTGTTTCCTCCACAAAAACCTTGTCGGAAACATTTTCTAAAGTACTCAACTTACCGGCCTCTTTTGGTACCTGCCGACTCCGTGTATGTTTAATGATCACGAATATACAGTAGCAACTCGTTAACACGAACCGGCCGCCTAACCCGTAACTTCCCTTAACAAGTGGTTAGACACGCATTCCCGTTTGAAACCATATACTTTGTGTAGCAAACCTTTGCGGTTAACTCGAACAGATTACTTACGAAGTCGGCTAACTCGAACCTGCTTCCTGCTTCCCAATTGGCATATACATCCATGTATTCTCCACCACGATGTTTTAACACGAACATTACAAAACAATGCTGCCCCCTCAAAACTATTTCTCATAAATGTCCCTCGCATCAACTAGTCGTAAAAGCCCTGCGCTAAGCTGTATTTAGAACAAAGACCCACACTGCCATGGCAACGGAGTTTAACTTCAGATGGAAGACGATGTAAACACATGCAATCCCCAACTTGCCAACAGGCCGATTGCCCACACGACCACGTGCGCCTTGTCTGGGGGCG
>JAMKCH010038048.1:0-13973 GCA_023653785.1 Ophioderma brevispina | reverse complement strand
GTTTCCTTATAACTTAAAAACAAACAAGTTCAATAACAATAACATCACATACGTTTGTTAAACATGATATGTGCTTTAATCAATGTAAAGTTTCTCATCAAGTGTTCCTTTTAAGGAGCGGTCACATTGAACACGTCTGTTAGGCTATTTTGCAGTAGTATTTGGTGAATAGGGCTAGCCGGCGAGTTTGGGTAATCCATGTAACAAAAACAAAATTTTGTTTAAGTTCATATGCACATGATCTGTAAATAGGATGGTTGATTTCAATTGTTGACCAAAAGATGACTCAATATTTTACCGGATAGTCAATTTAACACCTTTTGCTAATAGTTCCCAAATTTGACCCACTGCCAATATTGCAGAGTTGTACTTTTGACTCTTCTGACAGAAAAAAAATGTTCTTGGATCTTCACATTGCTCATGGTTCATGGCAGTATATTCGCTATATGAAATGGTGGCTAAAGGATGTGTTCTTATTATAATCAAATTGTCTTCAAAGTATTTTATGATTTGGATTATAAAATTCGTCGTGACTTATGCTAAACAAATGGGGGGACGGGATGGAGAAAAGAGAAATAGCTTCTACGATTGGTTTGCTGGAGATGTCTATTACATAACACCCTTGTACAAAGCAGATCGTTGTATTTGTGGAATGTACGTTAAAGTGTAAGACAAGAACACTACATTGTCCAAGGGGTCCTAACAAAAACGGGAGTTGAATAGATGTAAGTGGAGAATAAAGAATCACAATTCGTTTGTGTTGATGTAACTATTTATAACTAAACCAACACCACATAGCAAATATAGGATATTATATAACTAAACCAAAAACATACTTATTCCGTCCTTAACTGTGGAATACTTAGGGGATGGAAGAACGAATTTCCTTCAAACAACATAATGACAGTTGTTAAACTAAACAGTGAAGATTCGAACCTCCCTCCTTCAGTATAATAGTCATAGATCTACAAAAACTGAGCTAAATGGACCGTTTTAAAATGCTCTCCATATTTTGTAGCACAAAAGCCTTACGAAAGTGCAAACCATCAAACAAGTGAAGAAATGCAAACGACAATCTTCTTCTTCGGCACAGCGTAGTCTGCCGTATTGCTTTCACCTTCTACAAAAGCCTACACTTCTTTCCACATTAATTTTACCGTTAAATTATAAATATTGTTTTATATTCAAAATAAACTCAATTTGCGCAGATTTCAGACACAGACAATACACCACCACAATACACACAACACAAACTTCGGTTTTATAACTTCTATCAAGGTCTAAGTTCAAATCTAAATCTATAGGTACATATATATATACTATATATATAGATATATATATATATATTATATAATATATATATATATATATATATATATATATTCCAGATTCATAAAGGCAAAATAGAGTTTCATCAAAAGTGAATGATTAAGTTAAGTGATACACTACTGTCTTTAATTCCAAGTGAAAGTTATTTTAGCCAAAATCTCATACATACAGTGTAAGTAAACTCACGTTCATTCATAAATGATGATTTAATTAGGGGAGAGCAGAAATGTTAGAGTTTTCAGAAAGGGAAGCTTCGAAAAGAATCTATACCAACCGGGTTCGAACTTGGTACCTCTGTATCCCGAATCACTGGCTTCCCCAGCTGAACCAGAGGAGACACGGACTGCTTTGTGTTTGTTCTAATATGATTGTATTATAGAATACATTGTAGGGATTATTACCCCTCTGTGACGGTTATTCAAGCACCGTACCCCATAGATAGAACTGTGTGCTCTGGGCAAACGGTATTCAATGATATTGTAAAGAATTCGAAAGGAGTCAAGATTTTTTTGTTGAATACCGTGGCATACCGTGCGATTTGTTAACAAATGACATCATTTCATGTTTCCATATTTTCCCTTATGATTACGTGGCATAACTTGCTTGAAATTTGAAATATTATTGGAATAGAATACGATAGGCAGGGGGTTAAACTTCTGGCATATTATTAATAGGGTACGGGGAACTAATTTGTTTTATCACGCCGTATTTTAACCACCACAACGCGAAAAGCATTGCGGGAGTCTCTATGAACAGTAATGGACTTACAGGTAACCAAATATTTGATAATTTTAGCATTGAAATTGTATACATATTTCGGCATGTCCACTTACACAAAATTTGTTTTGTTTTTCGCAACAATTCAATGCATAAAGCGTTAAACAAACAACAACGGGAAAAAATACCCGACTTTTTGAGAAAGCAGGGGGGTACAAGTGACATACCCCACTTTTAACCAGGATAGGGTTATTTTTGATTTGTTTCTTTTCTGAACGCGTTTATGCTTTGAAAAAATGTTAACAAAACGGGAACACATAGTTTACAGTTATAGTGCTGATTTTCTACAAAGAAGATTTATTACAAGTATACATAAGATCTTATTACACTAAGACAATTTGCAGTTTGTAGTAGACAGCACAATAAAGAGCAGCAGTTCCTTTCCTGAGAGAGATGCTATTTGATTAGCACACATCTCTCTGTCTGTCTGTCTCGTCTCTCTGTTGTCTGTCTGTCTCTCGCTTATATAGATAAATTGTATATATATCTATATATATATCTTAATATATATATAAATAATAGTATTATATATATAATAATTAATATGAGGAATGAGCTAAGTGGTTTCATGTGAATGATGCAAATAGATGAAGCGCCCATCAGTAGTAGAACATTTTCCATTGAATTGGGATTGAAAATGACCGCTCCATAATACTACAAGGTCGTTCACCTTCCACTTTATAATGAATGAGAACACATGTTATAATTTCATACCATGTGCAATTTGAAAGCACTGGCAGTATACTTTTAAAGTATGGGGGAAGGAAATCAAAATTTATATGATTTTTTTGCATTTGACACAGGACAATCTCGAAAAAATTTGTGAAACACTTTTTGTCTGACACATGTAAAATGGCTTCCCCCGCACCCCATTCAAGTTGGGAAAATGTCAATGTCTTTGTTGAGTCGCCAATGTATCAACATTGATTTTGGGGGAAGGGGGGCAGGGGAGCCTTCGTCTGCATCATTTTCCATCTTCAAATCAAAAGCAATCAATTTGGAGGTCATTCCACAATTTCAAGGCACGCATTGGGAACGAATTGGGACTTCGGTAAATGCAGCGTTCGCAGAACTTTTTTCGTGATTTCTGTGTCAAATGTAAAACAATAAAATATAGATTCAGTGTTTTTCCTCATAACTTAAAAACAACAAGGCAATAACCATAACATTAACATAGTTTGTATGATCATGTGCTTTTAAATCAATGTAAAGTCGGGAACTCTTCAAGTGTTCCTTTTAGGGAGCGGTCACATGAACAAGTTGTTAGGCTATTTTTGCCAGTAAGTTCTTTGGTGAATAGGCCTATTAGCGGAGAGTTTGTGGGACATCCATTTGTAACTAAACAAACAAAATTTGTTTTAATTTTCACTTGCAAATGATCTTGTAATAGGATGCTTTGATTTCAATTGGTGACAAAAGATGACTCAATATTGACGGATTCGGTCAATTTAACACCTTTTGATAATATTCAAATTGGACCCACTGCCATATTGCAGCGTTATACTTTTGACTCTTCTGACAGAAAAAAAATGTCTTGGCATCTTCACATTGCTCATGGTTCTTGGATGTATATCCAGCTATGATGAAATGGTGGCAAAAGGATTGTCTCTTATATAAATCAGAATTGTCTTCAAAGGATTTATGATTGGGATATAATTGCGTCGTGAATTTGCTAAAAAGGGGGGTACGGGAGGAAGAATTAGCTCTACCGATTGGTTTGCTGGAGATTGGCCTTATACATAACCTGGTACAAAGCAGATCGTTGTTATTGGGGAAATTGCGTAAAGTTTAAAGACTAGAACAACTTACATGTTCCAATGGTCCTAACAAACACGAGCGTTGAATGTAGGTAAAAGGGAGAATTAAAGAATCACATCGTTTTGTGTTGATTGTCATATTTATAACTAAACCCAAAACATTACTAATAACTAGATGTATATTATATAACTAAACAAAAACATACTTATTCCTTCCTTAACTGTGGAATATCTTTATGTGGATGTGGACGACAGTATCTTCAAAACAACATAAATGCCAGTTGTTTACAAACTAAACCAGTGAGATTTCGACACCCTCCTTCAGTATACTAGTACATAGATCTACAAAATGAGCGAAATGGACGTTTTAAAATGCTCTCCAATTTTGTTATCAAACAGCCCTCTACGAGAAGTGCAAAACCATCTCAAAGTGAAGAAAGCAAACGACCTCTTCTTCTTTCGGCACAGAGTAGTCTGCTGTATTGCGTTCACCATTCTTCCAAAAAGCATACACTTCTTACACATTAATTGACCGTTTTTAAATTATAAAATATTTGTTTTTTCTCAAAATATTAAACTCAATTTCGCAGATTTCAGACACAGACAATACCACACACAATACCAACACACACAAAATCTGTTTTATAATTCTATCACATGCTCAGTTATCTATATTATAGGATTAATAATACTATATATATAGATATATATATATATATATATATATTATATATATATATATATAATATATATATATATATATTCCAGATCATTAAAGGCAAATAGCAGTAGTTTCAAAGTTGAATGACTTTAATAAGTTGATACATACTTTTTTAATTTCAAGTTGAAATTTATTTTAGCCAAAAACCTTCAAGACTACAGTGAAAGTGTCAAACTCACGTTCATTCCAAACTGAGGATTTAATTAGGGGAAGCGGAAGACAGAAATGTTTAGAGTTTTCAAGAAAAGGAAGGTTTTCAGAAAAAAAAAATACCACCGGGGTTCGAACTTGGTCCCTCTGTATCCCGAATCACTGGCTCCCGCTGAACCAGAGGAGACCCGAATGCTTTGTGTTTGTTTCATCTGATTTTATTATTAGAAACATGTAGGGATTATTACCCTCTGTGACGTATTCAATCACTTCACCATAGAACGGTGTGCTCTGGCAACGGTTTTCACTGAAAAAATTTTTTTTATTTTGGGTTTTTTAAGAAATCGAAAGATCAAGATTTTTTGTTTGAATAACCGTGGCAGACGATGAGATCTTGTTACTCAAATGACTATCATGTCAGTGTTTCATTCATTTTTCCTTTATGATTACCGTGGGCATACCGATTGAAAATGATTGGAATCGAATACGATAAAGACATGGTGTGTTAAACTTGGCATATTAATTAGGGCGTGACGTGAAATAATTGTTTATCACGCCGTATTTTGAAAACCCAACCGCGAAAGCCATTGCGGGATTCTCTGAACATAATTTCGGACAGGTAACAAAATATTTGAATTTAGCATTGAAATTGTCATACATATTTCGGCAGGCACTCTACAAAACATGTGTTTATGGTTTTCGCCAAATTTATACAGGCCTAACGCGTTAAAACAAAAACAACAACGGAAAAAAATTACCCATATTTGAGAAGTCAGGGTTTGGGGTACAAGACAAATACCCTTTAACCAGGATATGGGTATTTTTTGACATTGTTATTTCTTAACGCGTTTATGCTTTAAAAAATGTTACAAAAATGAACACATAGTTTACAGTATAGTGATGATTTCTTCTACAAGAAGATATTACAAGTCTACATAAGATCTTATTACACTAAGACAATTTGCAGTATGTAGTAGGACAAGCACAATAATAGCCAGCAGTCCTTTCCTGAGAGAGATGCGTTTGATTTAGAACAACATCCTTCCTCCTGTCGGGTCGTAATGTCCTCTGTCTGTATGTAGTCTCTCTCTATACTATATATAATTTATATTATCTATACTATATATATATATATATCTATCTATATATTATAATAACTAATAATAATATGATGAATGAGATAAGTGGTTTCATGTGACATGGATGCAAATAGATGAAGCGCCCATCAGTAGAACATTTCCATTATTTAAATTGGTATTGGAAATGACCGCTCCCTAATACTACACGGACGGTCACCTAACACTTTAAATGAATGAAGAAACCATGTTATATTTCATACCCTGTGCAATTTGAAGCACTTGCAGTACGTACTTCAAGTTATGGGGGAAAATTCAAATTTATAGATTTTTTTTGCATTTGACAAGACAATCTCGAAAAAAAATACGTTTTGAACACTTTTCTGTCATAACATGTAAAATGCTCCCCGCACACCCATTCAATGTTGGGAAATGTCAATGTCTTGTGATGTTCGCCAAATTGTATTCAACATTGATCCGTCGGGGAAGGGGAGGCTAGGGGAGGCCTTAGTCTGCATCATTTACATCCCAAATCAAAAGCAATCACATTTGTAGGTCATTCACAATTCAAGCACGAATTGGGACTTCAGTAAATGCAGCGTTCGAAGAAATTTTTCGATGATGTCTGTGTCAAATGTTAAAAAAACATATAGAGTCCCAAGTGGTTTCCTCATAACTTAAAAACAAACAAAGTTCAATAAACATAACATATACACGTTTGTTACATGAATGTGCTTTTTAATCAATGTAAGGTCGTGACTCATCAAGGTGTTCCTTTTAGGGAGCGGTCACATTGCACACGTATGGTAGGCTATTTTGCGTATTTGGTGAATAGTGAATAGCTAGCCGGCGGGTTTTGGGTACATCCATTTTGGAACTAACAAACAAAAATTTTGTTTTTTAATTTCACTCTGCACATGATCTGTACATAGGCATGCGTGATTTCCATTGTTGACAAAAGATGACTCAATATTTTTACGGATTAGTCAATTTAACACCTTTGCTAATATTTCCCAATTTGCCCAAGCCAATATGCAGAGTTATACTTTGGACTCTTTGACAGAAAAAAAATGTCTTGGATTTTCACATTGCTCATGGTTCTTGGATGTAGATTCAGCTATTATGAAAGGTGGCTAAGGATTGCTCTATATAATCAACCATTGTCTTCAAAGTATTTTCTGATTTGGATATACATTGCGTCGTGACTTATGCACCATGTGGGGGGTGGTACGGGATGGAGAAATAGGATCTACCGATTGGTTTGCCTGGAGATGTCCTATTAAAAAACACCATTTCTATAATATGTGATATTCTTTATAACCTAATTAATAATCAAATTTTAAAAACAAGAACAACTACATTGGCCAATGGTCCTAACAAAAACGAGAGGTGAAACTGTATGTAAAAGTGGTGGAGAATAAAGAATCACCTCGTTTGTGTTGATGTCACTATTTATAAACTAAACCAACACATTATAATAATATATGTAATTATATAACTAAACCCAAACACATACTTTCTTCCTTAACTGTGGAATATCTTTATGTGGAGGGAACGACATTATTTTTCAATAAAACATAAATGACAGGTTTAAACTAACCAGTGAAGATTCGAACCTCCCTCCTCCAGTTTAACTAGTCCATAATCTACAGACTGAGCTAAATGGACCGTTGTGAAAGGGCTCTCCAATTTTGTATCAAAAAGCCATTACGAGAAGTGCCAACCATCAAACGTGAAGAAAGCAAACGAAAATCTTCTTCTTTCGGCACATCGTAGTCTGCTGTATTGCATCACATTCTTCCAAAAAGCATACACTTCTTTCACCATTAATTTTACCGTTAAATTATATATATTGGTTTTTCTTCAAATTATAAACTCAATTTTCGCCAGATTGCAGACACAGACAATACACAAACAATACACACCCACACAAAACTCTGTTTTATAACTTCTATCCTATGTCTAAGTTAATCTATATCTATAGGATTAATAGTTAAATATATGGTATATATATTATATCTATATATAGGATATTATATAGATATCTATATATTCTAATTCCAGATCATAAAGGCAAAAAGCAGTTCCAAGTTGAATGACTTCAGTAAGTTGATACACTACTTTCTTTAATTCCAAGTGTGGAAATTTATTGTAGCCAAAAATATTACAATAACATACAGGTAAGTAAAACTCACGTTCATTCCATAACTGATGATATTAGGGGACAGCAGAAAATGTTTAGAGTTTTCAGAAAGGAAGAGCTCAGAAAAAAACATACCACCGGGGTCGAACTGGTACCTCTCTATCCCGAATCACTGGCTCCCCCGCTGAACAGAGGAGACACGATGCTTTGTGTTTGTTTTCATATGAGTTTATTATAGTAAATAATGGTAGGGCTTATACCCTATGTGACGGTATTCAATCAGTACCCCCATAGCAGGAACTGGGTGCTCTGGCAACGGTATTCAGTGAATATTGTAAGAATTAAAAGGATAAGATGTTTTGGTTGAATACGTGCATACCGTGACGATTATTGTTAAAAAATGGACTATCCATTTTCATTGTTTCCAGCATTTTTCCTTTATGATTACCGCGGCATACGATTGAAATCTGATTGGATAGAATACGTAGCCTGGTGTGGTATTATAAACTTGGCATATTCATTAGGCGTACGTGAAATATTGTTTTATCACGCCCGGATTTTTAACAAACAACCGCGAAAAAAGCCATTGCGGGATCTCTATGAAGATAATTTCTTACAGGGAACACAAATATTTGAATATTTAGCATTGAAATGTCATACATATTTCGGATGCACTCTAAAAACATGGGTTTATGTTTTCGCAACAATTCCTAAATGCCTAACGCGTTCAACCAAAACAACGGAAAAAAATACCCACTATTTTTGAGAAGCAGGGGTACAGAAAATACCCACATTTACCAGGATATGGGTATTTTTTTCATTTGTTATTTCTTCAACGCGGTGTATGCCTTTAAAAATGTTAACAAAACTGTGAAACACATAGTTTATTTTTTTTTTTTTTTTTTTTGCCAGTATAGTGATGATTTCTTCTACAAGAAGTATTACAAGATTACAATAAGATCTTATTACACTAAGACAATTTGCGTCTGTAGTAGACAGCACAAGACATGCACAGTTCTTCCTGAGAGAGAGATGCGATTTTTTTGATTAGCAACAATTCCTCTCTGTCTGTCTGTCTATTGTCTCTTGTGATCTGTCTGTCTCTCTCTCTATATATATAATTATATATATTATAATATATATCTATATATATATATATATATAATATATATATATATAATATAATAGGAGAAGGAGATAAGTGGGTTCATGTGAATGAATGCAACTAGATGAAGCGCGCATCAGTAGAACATTTTTTTTATTTTTTAATTGGTATTTAAAATGACCGCTCCCTAAATACACGGACGTGCACCTACACATTATAATGAATGAAGAACACATGTTATAATTTCATACAATGATGCAATTTGAAGCCACTGGCAGTTATACTTTTCAAGTTATGGGGGAAAATCAAACTTTATATGATTTTTTTTGAATTTTTGACACAGCCAATCCTCGAAAAAAATGTTGAACACTTTTCTGTCTATCCATGTAAAATGCTCCCCCGACCACACATTCAATTGTTGGGAAATGTCAAAAGTCTGTGGAGTTCGCCACAATGTATCAAATTGGATTCGGGGGAAGGGGGAGCAGGGGCAGGCCGTAGTCTGCCCCTATTTTACATCCTCAAATCAAAACCAATCACATTTGTAGGTCACCTTCAAAATTCAAGCCAAGAAGTGGGACTTCGGGTAATGCAGCGTTCGAAGCACTTTTTTCGATGATTGTCTGTGTCAAATGTTAAAAAAAACATATAGATTCAGTGTTTTCCTCATAACTTAAAAACACAAGTTCAACATTAACCATAACATTATTACATAAGTTTGGTAATGATATGTTGCTTTTTAATCAATTGTTAAAGTCGGACTCATCAAGGTTCCTTTTAGGGAGCGGTCACATTGAACTCGTATGTTAGGCTATTTTGCACTATGTGGTGAATAGGGCATGCCGGGGAGTTTTGGGTGGTACATCCATTTTGTAACGAACAAAAAAAATTTTGTTTAATTTCACTCTGCACATGATCTGTAATAGGATGCTTGATTCAATGTGACAAATGACTCAATATTTTTACGGAATTAGGCAAGTTAAACACTTTGCTAATATTTCCAAATCTGACCCACTGCCAATATTGCAGAGTTATACTTATGACTCTTCTGACAGAAAAAAAAAATGTGCTTGGATCTTCACATGCTCAGGTTCTGGATGTATATTCAGCTATTATGAAATGGTGGTAAAGGATTGTCTCTATATTAATCACATTGTCTTCAAAGTCTTTTAGTGATTTTGGATATAACATGGCGTCGTGATTATGCTAAAAAGGGGGGGTACGGATGGAGAAATAGCTCTACCGAGTGGTTTGCTGGAGATGTCCTATTACAGAACACCTTCGGTACAAAGCCGATTCGTTGTACCTCTGATGGAATTGCGTGTAAATTTAAAGCAAGAACAAAACTAATTGTCCAATTGGTCCTAACAAAAAAGAGAGTTGAATAGTATGAAAATGGAGAATAAAGAATCACATCGTTTGTGTTGATGTGTTTCACTATTTATAACTAAACCAACCCATTATAATAATTGAGTATATTAATAACTAAACAAAAACAACTTAATCCTTCCTTAACTGTGGGGAATATCTGTATGTGATAGTGCAAGACATTATCTTCAATACAACATAAAATGCAGTTGTTAAAACTAACCAGTGAAGATTCGAACCTCCTCCTTCAGTATTAATCGTCCATAGGTCTACAAACTGAGCTAAAGGGGACCGTTTTAAAAATGCTACTCCATATGGTATCAAAAAGCCCTACGGAGAGAAGTGAAAAACATTAAAACGCTCTGAAAGAAATGCAAAACGACAACTTTCTTCTTTGGCACAGCGTATAGCGCTGTATTGCGTTAACCTTCTTCCAAAAAGCATACACTTCTTTCACATTAAATTTTACCGTCATTACATTATATAAATGGTTTTTTCTTCAAAATATAAACTCAATTTTCGCAGATTTCAGCCACCAGGACAATACCACACACAATACACACACACAACAACTATGTTTTATAACTTCTATCCATGTCTAAGTTTCACTCATTTATATCTATAGGATTAATATATAATATATATATATATTAATATATAGATATATGATGATATATATTATATATATATTTATATATATTCCAGTCATTAAAGGGCAAATAGCAGTTTCAAGTTGAATGACTTTAGTAAGTTGCTAACACTACTTTCTTTAATTCAAGTGAAATTTATTTTAGCCAAAAATCTTCAATACATTACAGTGTAAGTAAAACTCCACGTTTCATTCAATAATTGATGATTTAATTAGGGGAAGACAGAAATGTTTAGAGTTTTCAAGAAAGGGAAGGCTTCAGAAAAAAAAAAAATACCACCGCGGGTTCGATACTTGGTACCTCTCTATCCCGAATCACTGGCTTCCCCGCGGAACCAGAGGAGACACGACTGCTTTGTGTTTGGTTCAATCTGATTATTATAGAAATACATGTGGGCTTAGTACCTTCTGTGACGGTATTCAATCACCGTTAACCAATAGAACTGGTGCTTGGCACACGGTATTCAATGTAATATTGTAAGAAGTAGAAAGGATCAAGATTTTTTTGGTCTTGATACCGTTGATTACCGTGCGATTTGTTAACAAATGACTATCATTGTCATTGTTTCCATCATTTTCCTGTATGATTACCGTGGCATACCGATGGAAATATGATTGGAATAGAATAACGATAGGACAGGGTGTGTAACTTTGGCTATTTATTAATTAGGCAGTACGTGAAATTAATGTTTTATCAAGGCACGTATGTTTTAAACACTCAACGGAAAAGCCATGCGGGATCTCTAGAACATATTTCTTACAGGAACAAAAATTAGGGATATTTTAGCATTGAAATTGTCATACAGATTTCGGCATGCACTCTACAAAAATGTTGTTTGTTTATGTTTTCCAACAATTTCTAAATGCCTAACGCGTTAAAAAAAACAAACAACGGAAAAATACCACTATTTTGAGAAGCAGGGGTACAAGAAAATACCACCTTTTTAACCAGGATATGGGTATTTTTTGCATTTGTTATTTTCTTAACGCGGTTATGCTTTAAAAAATGTTAACAAAACGTGAACACATGTTTACAGTGTATAGTCGATGATTTCTTCTACAAGAAGATATTACAGGTATACATAAGATCTTATACACTAAGACAATTTGCAGTCTGTAGTAGACAGCACATTAAATAGCAGCAGTTCCTGTCCTGAGAGATGCATTTTGATAGCACACTCATCTCTGGCTGTCGGTCTCGGTTCTCTGTCTGTCTTCTCTCTCCTTCCTCTATAGATATGTATATATATATATATATTATATAATATATAATAATTAATATGAGAATGAGGAGAAGTGGTTTCATGTGAATGGAAGAATGCAAATAGATGGAAGCGAGCGATTAGTTGTAGGGGCAACATTCCATTTCATTGGTATTAAAATGACCGTTCCCTAATACTACAAGGACGTTTTCACATACCAATTTCGATAATGCATGGAGAACACATGTTATAATTTCATACCCATGTGCAAATTGAAGCACTTGCAGTACTTACTTGCAGTTATGCGGGAAAAATCAAAATTTATATGATTTTTTGCATTTGACCACAGACAATCCTCGAAAAAAATGTGTGAACACTTTTCTGTCTATACTTGTAAAATGCTCCCCCGACCCCCATTCAATGTTGGGAAATGTCAATGTCTGTTGAGTCGCCAAATGTATCAACATTGTTCGGGGGAAGGGGGGGGTGGCAGGGGACGGCCTAGATCTGCATAATTGTACATCTCAATCAAAGCAATCACATCTGTAGGTCATTCACAATTCAGCACGAATGGGACTTCGGTAAATGCAGCGTTCGAAGAACTTGTTTCGATGATTGTCTGTGGTTCAAATGTAAAAAAAAACAGATGATTCAGGTTTTCCTCATAATTTAGAAAACAAACACGTTCAATAACCATAACACATTTATACATACGTTTGTACATGATATGGGCTTTTTAATTAATGTAAAGTCGTGACTCATCAAGTGTCCTTTTAGGGAGCGGTCACATTGAAAACGTATGTTAGGCTATTTGCAGTATTTGGTGAATAAGCCTAGCCGGCGAGTTTTTGGGGTACATACATTTGTAACTAAAAAACAAATTTTGTTTTTTTTCAATTTCACTCTGCACATGATCTGTAAATAGGGTGCTTGATTTCAATTGTTTGCAAAAAGATGACTCAAGATTTCTACGGGTTAGGCAATTTTAACACTTTTGCTAATATTTCCAAATTTGACCCACTGCCAATATTGCAGTGTTATACTTTTGACTCTTATGACAGAAAAAAAACTGTTCTTGGATCGTCACCATGCTCATGGTCTTGGTTGTATATTCAGCTATTATGAAATGGTTGGTAAAGGATTGTCCTTATATTAATCAAATTAGTCATCCAAAATATTTTATGATTGAGATATAAATTGCGTCGTGACTTATGCTAACACCAATGGCGGGGGGGGGGACCGTACGGTACGGGATGGAGAAACTCTACGATGGTTTGCTGGAGAATGTGCCCGATACCAACACCTGAGTACCATAAGAGCGTTGTTATTGATGGAATGGTAAAGTTTAAAGACAAGAACAATAATACATGGTCAATGGTCCTAACAAAAAACGAGAGTTGAATAGTATGTTAAAAGTGGAGAATAAAGAATACATCGTTGGTGTGATGCCACCTTTTGATAACTAAACCAACACAGTTATAATAATATATGTATATTATATAACTAAACCAAAACATGATTATTATTCCTTAACTGGGAAATATCTTTATTGTGGAGTGAACGACATTATCTTCAATACAACAGAAATGACAGTTGTAAATAACCAGTGTAAGGAGATTCAAACCTCCCTCCTTCAGTATACTAGTCCATAGAACTACAAACTGAGCTAAATGGACCGTTTTAAATGCTCTCCATA
>JAMKCH010038047.1:0-20255 GCA_023653785.1 Ophioderma brevispina | reverse complement strand
ATAACTGCACTGCAATACATTTGGAGTATTTTAAGATCCTACAGCATTACGTGGGTCCCTGCCAGTGTGCCCCTGAAAAGGGAATTAAATATTTCACAGTACAAGGAGAAGTTGTTTATGAAATGCTCATTTGTCCTGTTCTTTCTTCAGTTTACACCATGGGCAATAGCCCTGTGCTGATTTAGTTTGCTTAAGATTTACATTTTGTGAAAATGATACTTGTTTTATTGCATGCAAATGACTGATTTGGCTCAGAGGTTTTTGAAACTTTGATGAACCATTCAATAAGAACGAATGAATATGGATTTCTGTTGGTGATCTCAGCTTAGAATTTTAATTCCCAAAGGAAGTCACCTGGCAAAACTCAAGATGTATGGTGGACTCTTTGTTTTGGCATGGAATGACCCTGCAGAGTATGCTAAATTTGTTTAGAAAACAAAAGTTTTGTTGTGTTAAACTTGTTACGTTGAATAATTAATGGCACACAAGCTAAGGCCTTGCAATAATGTTGTATACATGCATGTTAACAAAATTGTCACCGTCCGAA
This sequence comes from Ophioderma brevispina, assembly GCA_023653785.1. Taxonomy (NCBI): domain Eukaryota; kingdom Metazoa; phylum Echinodermata; class Ophiuroidea; order Amphilepidida; family Ophiodermatidae; genus Ophioderma; species Ophioderma brevispina. Next base: position 19,708 of record JAMKCH010038047.1, on the reverse strand, counting down.
ACAACAATGATTAGATTGGGTTACTTTCTCTAAAACATGCACAAGATGTTGTTTGGTCAAAGCTTATAACTATTTATTACTAAGAGAGATTTAAGGAACTCAATTAGTTAACCACAAACATTTCAGGCATTCCTGTCACAAGGGACATGTTATGTGGTCTGCATGTCTAGTCAAATGCACAAAAAAGTAACAAATAAACACTATCCACGGGGATTAGTCATTTTCCATCTGTATATATAAATCATCATGATCAGTTGAATAAATGTTTTCTGTTCAAGTAAAACAATCACCATCAAACACAGTAAGAGGCCTCCAAGCTCCAAAATGAGCAATTTACTTGTTCAAAATGAGGTCAGCGCCGAGACAAAAAAGTCAGTCTCAGGGGAAATTTTAAAAGTTTGACTTGTGCAGCACCTTGGTGAGGTGTCATCCTATCATGATAGGCATCACTACTAATCACTACAACAAAGAATTCAGCAGCAGAGATTTCTATTTAAGCAAGTAAAAGCTGAGATGTTTAACTTAACTGTTTCGGAAGTGCAAAGTGTTTCGGAGGTGACAGGTGCAAACGGAAGGTATACAGTGTTGTATAATTTTGAAATATGTTTGTGGATTTTACAACTTTGATTTTATTCAAGTAAGATGTTTAATGCATGTTTCACAACATTTAAAAAGTTCAAAACATGCCCTTGTATCTTCTTTAAAAAATAAACACTATCATTCATTGTTGCGGAAGTACGAAATGTTACAGGAAAAGTTAACATTGAAGTTGGAATTGCGCACAAACTCTTAAAGAGGCGAAGGATCAAACTTCTTTTGCAACTAATGCAAGTCATCCTGGTAGTTGTTTGTCAATACACCAAAAACAGAGAATTCTTATTAAATAATAAGAGTAACAGTTTTTTTATTAAATAGGCAATCAGTGTTAACGGAAAATGTCACCCCCGAAACGCTGAATTGCAACACGGTCTCCGGAAATTAGAAGCAGAAATGTGGAGACCAAAATAGCATATAGGTTGGACACTTGTCTATATAAAAGAAAAAAACAAACTGGGAATCATCAGGGGTTAAAGTACCGGGCTTTGAGAAAAATAGATGTAATAATGTGGGGTACAACCAAAGTGCCAATTTTGACCACATAAATGGCCACCAATCCAAAGAAAAGTAAGGAGGTTGGTTAAGCTAGCTGAGCTATCCCTATATAAATAGTTACCCAGCAAAATGATCCTTTGAAATTCTTCATTGAATTAGTGAGTTACACATCAGAAGTGTCAAACCTGAAATTACACACTGATTGTGAAAATGGCCATATATAATATTTTTACTTTTTCATTTTGGTTTTTTGGTTGTTGGGTGTTTTTTTTATATCTATATATAATATAGATATATTTTTTTTACTTTTTTTATTCATATTATTACTATCTTCTAATGATAACGCGTGCACATAAGAGGAATTCGTGTATATTAAAGGTCCATGCCCGATCGGCTAATAATTGCCTCGTCCCCATAAGCCCAGATTTTTAAAACCGGAAGTGGGTCAACATTTTGGGTATCAGAAGAAAGCTACTATTTTTCTCATTTCCCCCGTCAATCTTAGGGCACCAAAGGCTGTTGTTTGGAATTAATGAGCGAAATGTCCCCCATTGGTCGACATATTATTTTACACAGTACGGCTATGGGGCTTACGAAATCACGTTATCTGCTCTCACATGAAAAACGCTTGAAAATCGGCGTGAAACTTGACAGGTGGGGTTTTTGGTGAAGGCCAATCTATCCAAGACGAAAGCTTCATATCCTTAAATCGGGCCATCCCCCTTTAAGGGATTTCGTTATCCACAGCCTCGCCCCCCCAACTTACCTCAAAAAGTTGAGATTTTCATTTCAGTCTGAACCGTCGGGCTCAATAGATGTGTGCCCAATCTGACGTGCAAATTCAATGGTCTCTGCAAGAAATTGGTAATGTAGTTTTCTGTCCAGTAGCCGAGACAGAAATTACTGTACAGTCAGGGAGATGGTGATATGAACATTTGCACCTCATAACATCAAAGCGCAAGATCAGAATCAAATTTTATCATTCACGACGCACCAAACGTAAACATCACACAGAACATGGGCCATTCGCACTATCACAAACTCACCCCCCCCCCCCCCGAACTCACACTGTAGCCATTATTTCACTACTGAAAACACTTAAATTAGAGTACCTCAACCAACTTCAAACAGCGCTCTTCATGTTTTGACTATAACAACAACATTTACCATCCAAATTTTAGCAATTACTTTACCACCAACAGACAAACCCACAGCTATAACACCAGCCAAGCCGACAAACCTCTCTTCCCCCCCCAAAATCTTCCTCTGAAAGCACTGTATATTCAGTATTACGGCGCAAAAACTTGGAATGATCTTCCAGAATCCATCACATCAATTACAAACAAAAATACTTTTAACTTTTTAAGCTAACTGAAAAAACATTTCATCATTCCTTACTTTTTCTTCACCCTTAACTCTTCTACCTCTGGACTTCCTCATTATCCAATGCCAATACCATACCTCAACAAGACATGTGAAAAGTTGTCCCAGTAAATAATGTGACGGCCTTAGTTTGGATAACGGAAAGACTGAAAGATAAATTCCGAATCGAGACTATATACTGCAACATGGAGACGCATACACCAGTTCACAAAATTGCACTACTAAAAGATGTCATATTATTAGATGCACCAAGATGTATAATTATCATTTCATCGTATTAAGAGAATGGTGTTATCAGTCAATCGGACTATAGAGGGAGGCTATGGTTATGAATAGCAAGACGGTTTCGTTTTATGGCTTGTGTCGCAAAACTCATCAGTTGCGGGTGCTTTAATGGCGAAGGGGAGATACGGGGGGGGATGCTTTACTAGTGGAAAATGACTGAGCATATAACTTTTTTTCAACACGTGTTGCACGTAGGTCCGTCGGTTATGTGTCTGTATGCTATTGTGCTACGGCCTACATCCAACATCGGTGTCTTATACGATGTGATCTCATTTGATGTAGTTATTTCAGTCAGTCAAACACTTTTAAACCTGATTTATTTGTTTAATCGCACTTGTTTTGTGATGGGTTCAATGGTAAAATTGGTATTTATATCAAAGCACGCGACAGCTTTATTCGTTATAGATTCCGCGTTAGGCATTATAAAATCGATCCAAAAGACTTGTAAAAAGCCAGCATGTTTATTGTTAGCGCATTCATAAGATGGCGGGGTTGTTTAAGTAGCAGGATATCTCCTTAGAAATCGGCAGGGTCTTGTTAAATAATGATGTGAGCAAGCGATTATATGAGAGACAGCCTTAAGTAAAAGCCATGTTCTGAACACCTGTGTATGCTTGGAGGAAACGAATTGATAAATAGATGGTGTAGATATTGGACTGATAGTATGCCTTGTTGGTTAAGAACGAAAACATACGGCCTTATGCGATATAAATTACAATGTTGGTATCTGTTAATTTAAACTCTTTCATTCGCTCGATATCACCAGACTGGGTATTTCTGATGAGCAATTTAAAATAGCATGCTATCATCCTTAACTAAATACACTGATTTACCAACCATTGTGCAGTTTGTGTGTCTAGTCATGGTCATACATGTGATCATTGGATAGGCCAAAATTGCTATTATGTTTTAGCTCAGTTTTGATCACGGAGGACCATCGCACACAATTAGCCTTTTATCTAATGGTTTTGATACCAGAAGAATTTGTTTCTAAGTAAAGGGCATGAAGGACAGCCCGTTTTTCGATTTATAACTTGAGAGCGTTTTTGTATTTGTAAGAGGTGCAAAAACGTGAGGTTTTTTCAGATCTCATCACGAATAAGGTTTGTTCGCTTGATTTTTATCACGTTGAACCATACGATTGTGAATTAGTTCCATGCCAGATAATGATAATTGGTATAATAGATGATGGAAATGGCATAGGTGTGGATAAAGCGTGTACAGTTGTTAGACTTTCTTGTTAAGATATTTTTGCGGTATTATTTTGCTTTGGAGGATGAGAGACTTGGGTAGGTATTTCTCGTTCATGTAGTTTTTTGTATGGGGCAGATGACTATCGTGCCTATATTTGGTATTCTTTTTAATTAAAAGAAAGCCAATCCAAGTCAAATTCTCTTCATTTGGTACAGGTGAGCTGATATAATCACAAGTCTGTCCATTTGTCTGATGGACGCCTATCCTCCGGCCTGGTCACTCGGAACCGCTGAATTTGCAGAAGACCACCTGAAGTTCAACTCCCCTGCTATAAGTGAGTGTTTTTTTTTTTGTTGCAAATGATGTGTTCGGAGTTTTTTTCCCCCCCCCCCCCCCCCCCAAGTTCCTGTCGGTTTTAACAGTTCCACTTTATGTGAAGAATAGATGACAACTCCTGCCATACCTCAGGGTTGTAGATTTTCGTGAGCGATTTGAAGCAAAAGGCAGAGTCGTAATTGATATGAATGATATATGGTTCTGCGGACGTGGTCCTGGGTTTGTGTGGCCAATCAGAGTTCGGCTTATATCGGGCAGCAGTTGGTAAACAGCACGACACCACGGCCAAAAAAATTCTCATTTGTGGTTGATACTGTGTATCGTTGGGAAGTTGAGTTTTCGATACGGAATAAATACAACATTTCCCAGTTATTTGTAGTATATTCTGGTGTAACTTTAGATACGATAAACATGGGAATGATTGATATATGTTTTGTTATTACACTTGAGGCAACCACATAGAGGTTGGCTTTTCAAATTCTGTTACGTTTCATCCACAGGGCCCCCGTGGAGGAGGTATAAGAAAATAGCCAAGCAATACTTTATAAATGATATTAGGTTTTTATACCGTGATAGAGGTGCATACGGGTAGGAATGACAAGAAGGAGAGAAATTATGGTATATATGTGAAACTCCAAGGAGAAGTTGCCAAACCTAGCGCGGCAGGCGCCCCGACTGCAAGATGAGGAGGGGAAAATAAAGTAACTGTGTGACCTGCCCAGATAGAGTTTGGATAACGGAAGACTGAAAGATAAATTCCGAATCGATGACTATATACTGAACATGGAGACGCATTACACCAGTTCACAAAATTGCCACAAGTAAAAGATGTCATATTAGATGCACCAAGATATGTATAATATCATTTTCACTGATTTAAGAGAATGTGTTGTTATCATCAAATCGGCTTATAGAGGGAGGCTATGGTTTAATAGCACGACCGTATTCGTTTTGCCTGGATGTGTCGCCAAAATCATCAGTTGCAGGGTGCCTTTATGGCGAAGGGGAAAGATACGGGGATGGTTTACTAGTGGAAAATGACTGAGCATTAAACTATGTTTTCATAAACGTGTTGCACGTAGGTCCGTCGGGTTATGTTTTTGTATGCTATTGTGCTACGGCCTACATCCAACATTGGTGTCTTATACGATGTGATCTCATTGATGTAGTTCATTTCAGTCAGTCAAAACTTTTAAACTGATTTATGTGTTTAATCGCACTGGTTGAGAGGGGTCAACTGGTTTAGTAAACTTGGTTATGGTTTTATATTAAGAACGCGACATCTTTATTCGTATAGATTCGGTTATTAGGCATTTATAAAATCGATCCAAGACTTTTAAAGCAGCTTGTTTTTTTGTAGCTCATTCATAAGATTGGCGTGGGTTGTTTTAGTGCAGGATATATCTCCTAATAGAAACGGCAGGCTTCTCTTGTTCAATATGAATGTGAGCAAGCGATTATATGAGAGACAGCCTTAAGTAAAGCATGTTTTTCTGAACACCTGGGTATGCTGGAAACGAATACATTGCACATAAATCGTGCAGTGTAGTATATATGGACCTGATGTATGCCTTTTTCGTTAATAACGAAAAACATACGTGCCATTTTATGCCGATAATTCGATTTGGTATCTGTTAATTTTCCACTCTTTCTTCGCTCCGATAGCACCAGATTGGGTCTTTCTGATGAGCAATTTAACATGAGCTGCTACCATCCTTAACTCCAATACACTGAACTATACCAACGCATTGTGGGCAGTTTTTTGTGGTCTAGTCCATGGGCATACATGTGATCATTGGATAGGCCAAAATTGCTATTATTTTTAAGCTCAGTATTTGAGAATCACGGAGGACCTCGAACACGGCATTAGCCTTTATCTATGGTTTTGATAACCAGAAGTTGTTTTCTTAGATTAAGGATAAAGGACAAGCCCGTTTTTCGATATAACTTTATAAGGCTTTGATTTGTAAGAGTAGTATGCAACGTAGAGGTATTTTTCAGATCTCAATCCCGAATAAGGTTTGTTCGCTTGATTTTTATCACGTTGTTGAACCATTACGATTGTGCAATTATTTCCACGCCAGATAAAAAAATGATAATTGGTATAATAGCTGATGGAAAGCCCCATAGTGTGGATTAAAGCGTTTACAGTTGATAGACTTTCTTGTAACTAGTTTTGTCAGGTATATTTTGCTTTGGAGGTGAGAGACTTTGGGTAGTTATTTCTCGTTTGATGTGGTTTTTATGGGGAAGATGACTATCGTGCTTATATTTGGTAGTCTTTTTAATTTAAAAGAAGCAATCCAAGTCAAAATTCTATTCATTTGGTACATTGAGTGAATAATCAACAAAGTCTGTCCAGGTATGATTGAACGCCTATGGGTCACTGGAACTCGCTGATGAAATTTGCAGAGGACCACCTGAAGTTCATCTTGTATACTGGATTGTGTTAGGCCTGGTAAACCGGTGAATTGTTGCAAATGATGTGTTCGGAGTTTCCAAGTTCCTGTCGGTTTTTAACCAAGTCCACGATGTGAAGATATTAGAGACAACTCCTGCCCCATACTCAGGGTTGTAGCTTGTTGTGAGCGATTTGAAGCAAAAAGGGCAGATTCGTAATTGAATGGAATGATATAATGGTTTCTGCGGACGTGGTCCTGGTTCTTGTGTTGGACAATCAGCGTTCGGTTTATATACGGGCAGCATTCGGTAAACAGCACCGCCCACGGCAAAAAATGTGCTCATTAATTATTTTATTAATTATTTACTTTTTTTTATTATACATAGCCCTCATCATCTATTGAATGATAAAAAAAAATCTCCTGAAATACAGTTAATATGATATGTTTTTTTTTATTCAATTTGTGTATCCAAGAGCATATATCATCATCCGTTGCAATTTTATGACCTAGGCGGTTTTTTTTTAAAAATGCCGTCGCAATGTTGCAGAATATATAGTCATCGGTTTCAGAAAAAACGATATATGCGTCTGTTACCAAAACTATATCTGGGCAGTCACATTATTTATGATGATATTGGAGACTGGCACTCCTTTTTAATGGGCCGAATTGGCAACACCCGGCAATGTCACTGTCCGGTCTGCCGTGGCGGGGAGGACATGGACAAAAACCATGGACGAAATATACAACATGTACAACCGTTGAAAAAAAAAAGGAAAAAAAAACATAAAGAAGAAAAAAGAAAGAAGAAAAGGAAGAGAAAACTTTTAAAATGGGCCGAAGTGGAACCGGGGGGGGGGCCGAACTGGAATGGGCCGGAATCGGCACTGGGGGGCGAATTGGCCCGCTGGGGCCGAAATGGGTTGGGCGAATTGGCAAGGTATGGGCGAATTGGAAATGGCCGAATGTCCGTCATTCGTTGGCAAAATAATAACTTTTTTTCCAACAGTTGGTAGATTTGTACCACATCTCCAGGGTTGTATCCCCTCGGGGTCTACAACATGGAGATGTGGGTAGTATACTACCAAACAAACAACAGAACATGATGAATCAGTATTCTGCCACCACAGTTCAAGTTCAACAAATTGTTACAGTTTTCGGTTGATGGCTGCCGAAATCCTAGGGTGGTGGCACAATACAAAATTCTTCCTAAACATTCCCTTCACTACTCTTAGGAAACACACATGGAAAAACCTCCAACTTAAAGGCACTACCAGTGATTTGCTAAATCAGAAAATAAAACAAACGAAGTGTGTTTCGGAAGCCGTATACGGCTACCTAACCCAGGGTTTCGGTAGCCGTATACGGAAAATAGCCCGGGAGTGTTTCGGTTTAGCCGTACGCACCATCCTTAAGGACATGTAGAATACAATAAATTTCAAGCGGAGCGCAAAGCCGGGGAAGGGAATGAGGTTATTTGGTGTGGGCATTCGACTTCAAAATCAGCAAGTTTTTCCTCTTATGAAAAAACAATATGACATGGTATTTAGGGCAACAACGCCGGACACAGATGCAAAGGAAATTGAATCTTCACGTAATACGATATTTAACGAGATGTTCCCCAAATTATAAGACTTTCTTAGAATTTTACTACTCTGTTTCAAAGAATGAAAAACCCCTTGCACTGGTATATGTTGTAGACAACCAAAGTATTGCTTCTTAATAACATGGTATCGCTCAAACCCCGGCACATAGGATTGTGCGGTGTGTTGTTACTAATTTGCATATCAAAACAGTGAATCGATTGGTTATCATGGGTAGCTTGCTTCGTGCAAGCTTACCTAAAATTTTGAAGCTATTTACCTTGATAAAAACAATTATTAAATGGAATATAAAAAATTCTGGACTTTGAAGTAGACAGAGTTATTTGGGGAACATCTCGTTAAATATCGGATTACTCCTACGTGCAAAAAACTACTAATCGGGCGGGCTTCGAAGAGAAGAGAGAAGAAACAAAAAACACTACCGAATATAGTTAGAATCGATTAACACAAACAATATGTATGTAATTTACCGGCAAACCAATATTTCGCCCTTCTAATTTAATAAAGAAATATAGTACAGTAATTAAGAGCCCATTAACGATTTTTTTTTTTTGGTCTTCCAATGTTGCTAGGGGTGGCTTTTGTTTGTGTGCTTGCATGTATTCTCTTGTAGCCTATTGTTTTTAAAATTCCCAGTCCGACCCCGTAGCCATCGGCTTGGGAGGTTGCACGTTTGTTGGGAAAGGTTATGATGAGACATTCCATATTTCTGTTGAGCTCAATCAGATAAGATCCTTGATTGGCCCAACTACTCAATATAAATTTTTATGATGTAAATAGCATTACATTATTTAAAAAAAAAAAAAAAAAAAAAAAAACATTTAGGCCTACGTATAAATTACCCTATAGTCACACATTTGATTAAATAATAATAGAAGTCAAAACCTTTTCCCACATTAGGAAAAAAAGGTACCTTGTAGCTCCAACTATAATTTTGGATTCGGTTTTCCTTGCCCTCCCGGTGTCTGTCGCAAGAACTGTTTTTGGAAATATTTGCTTATAACACCCCCCCCCAAAAGACTTTGTCCTCTCTTCTTATGAACTAAAAAAGCGATTCTTTTTAACAAAAGTTATTACCTATGTGATTTTTAAACATTTTGGCGGCCGTGTTTTTAGAATATGCCAGTCCATGTAATCCTCTTTCCGTTTTCAAGGCATAAAACAAACTTCACAACATGAAAAAACACTATACATTCCATATTCGGTCCATTTTTTCTTTTTATTTGTATGGTACTGTGATGGTATTGTAATGCATGCGCATCCGCGCTCGCGTAGCAAGCCGTGCGGTGCGTTGGCGTCCCCACGTACATAATCGTATGGACGCCGTTCGAACTAAATAACAAACAATTGTGAATGCGACGCAAAGCACACAACCTTATGTCCCTCTTCTTAGTCCGACCCGTGTAAGGTCTTTAAACTACAGCATCAGCCGTTTGATGAATCACTAAGAAAGAATCATTATTTTAATCATTATGCGTCATGTGTGTCATCGGTATCTCCTGATTTGTGTATTTGTAATCATCTGTGTGGTAGTTATTCGTTAAGACGGAGCGCAAGGTCTATTCTCTCTACATAACAGGTACTAATTGGTTCCCAAATGTACAAAAAGTGTCAAAATAATCGCCGCCGACGCACTAGAGCTAGGAACTGAATCTAATTTTTAAAAGCTATGGCAGAGGAACCGAGACAAACTATTTTTGGGCCTGTTGTGAGTCATGGAATGTGGTGTACATCTATATACTATAAGTTTGGCTAATTTGTATGATTTAATTATGTGTGTATATGTTCGCTAAAAGGCTCCGTCCTTTTCGATCCATATTTCGCCAAACTCACATGAAAGGTTCGTGATGATCCGGACGGTTTTTGCGCTATATTTGGACGAAATCCGTTGTCAGAAATGACTGAAAAACTCAAACGAAAATGTGCTCGGTTCTATGAAATAAATTGCCATTTGTTGCACGCGTTTTACTAAGCGGCGCGTATGCGTGGTTCGTTCTACGGGCTGATTACGCGTGAGACGCTACTGCGGTACCTCAACGGTTTACGCGTGATCCCGACAATCGGTATACGCAAGTAACGAGTCGCCTTATACATTGTGGACGGTAGTGCAAAACCACGATCTATATTTACTAACGGTGGATGTGGGTAAAGAAAATAAGGATCAATAACATTCATGTTATATTTCGCTTTGAATTTGATGGAAAGTACGGGTTAGAACCCACGCGGGGAAGTAGTTTTTTAGATTATTTTGAGAAAAAATTGAAATATACTTAATTTACGGGATGAAATCTTGCGGTTTAGTTGAAAAAGGAAGTAGGCCTACATAGGGCTAAGCTATGGGATATGCTGGAAACTAAACGGGAACTTGAGTTGTGAAAACAAATAACGCTCACGGAATGTTGCGACGGGGGAATGAATAAACTGCAGGATGAAGAAAATTTTTTTATAAATAAACGGGAATTTTGAGGAGTGATGAGAGGAAAAAATGATGATATGACATATGAAAAAAAGTTAAATGGAACTTACGGGCATTTAAATATTGGCATTTTTTATTATTTAAAAATATGAGAAATTACTAACATGTGTAACTACAAAAAACGAGATACAGGATATTCATACGGGCAATTAATTTAACTAAAAGTGTTTGTGACCGGGGAGTCTTTAAACTTCAGGATGACGGTAATCATAACGGGAGTGTTGATGAGTTGTGTCTTCCACTGGTTTGATTATACCATAGCGTCATTGTATGACGGTGTCGCCATATGCGTTACTTCTTCAGTTATCTCTTCAGTTTTAGTGATCATATCTGTTTCAGTGATCGCTTCATTTTCAGTGATCGCTTCATTTTCAGTGATCATTTCTGTTTTCAGTGACCTCTCTTCAGTTTCAGTGATCTTTCTCTTTCCATCTCTTCAGGATCACTCCCGTTAACAACCACTCAACTAGCGGGAGCCGCGCGAAGCGCGGGCCTCCCCGATCATTTAAATCGTGAAAATCTTGAAACAGAAAAAAATCTAGACTTGTGAAAGTTAAGGTCGGTCCTCTTTTCCCGTTCTTGGCAAAAACAGGGTCTTCCGCAGAAGACAAGGCAACATTTTGTATCTATTTGAGTATTTCTTCTTTTGCTCCTGTGACAATTCATAAGATAAATATTTTGGCTGTAAATTAAAGAGATATCGAGCAAAGAATGTTCTGGTCAGTCCGTGCTTTAATAAGGCGCTTTGTACCCTTCGGATAAAACACTTTACAAAACCAATTTTCTTGTTTATAATTGCATTTCTTTATAAAAATAAATTGTTGCGCTAATACAAATTCCTTTAAAAGGAAAGGGCGCCCCCAAGGAGTGAGTCTTGTTGGGTTTGATCTATGTTGGTTGGGAAATACTTCTGTAAGAAAGAAACGGATACACTATATCAGATTGAATTCGTTAAGTTTTATTGCAACTTGCTTAGTACAAAGTTGTTTTTTGAAATAAGTATAAAAAATATATAATTGAAATACAAGAATATAAGGATAATAGTTTAGTTGTTTGGTGACCTTATCATACGCAACCTGTCGCATCATTAACCATTGTCACCACCTTAGGGCCCTGCCTGACTAACCGACCACAGGGCCCCTTTGCAACTATAAATACTATGGCCCTTTTACTAGCTGCCCCAAGGTCCCAAGGTCTTTTCTTCATTTCGAACGATCCAAGACCCCTTCCACAACTATCTGGGAGCCCTTCACAGCTATCACAGATCGTCCTTCCCAACTACACGGCCCCCTTCCCATCTACAAAGAGTGGCCCTTCCCACTAACCCAGGTTCCTCCTTCCAACTACCCTGCAGGGCACCTGTCTACATTACCACATCACTACCTTAATCCTTTTATATCATAGGGACCATTCCCAACTACCCATCCCAACTACCCAAGGTCCTTTTTTGGTATTCCAATAATTAATTCCGTCATGCGCTATATGATATTGGGCAGGAGCATTGACGGAAAAAATGCAATACACTACATTTGCATGAAACCTCTTACCAGATTTTCCTTTCTCAACCTTCCCAGAGTTCCCATTCCCAACTACCCCCGGGGTTCAATCTTTTCCAACAACGCCAGGGTTCGATCCACATTATACAAGGTGTTTGCAATCACCCCTTCCACCAACACAACCCATCCCATTCGTTCTCAATTTTTCACCAAATGGAGGGAAAATGGAAAAAAGTAACTTGAAAAAAAAACAATATATTTTTAATTTTTATAAAATTGAGTGTATATTTTTATTTTATAATTTGTTTAAAAAAAACATTTTTCTTCGTATTTTCTTTTTTTAATGTATTTTGTCTTTTTTTTTTCATTTTTAAACTATTCGGTGTTTAATTTCGTTCAATTAATTTGTATTAACTTTTTAGTTTTTAATATTTTGCTCATTTAATGCTTCTTTTATTGTTTCATTAATTTTTTGTTCTATTCGATATTTTTGATTATTTTTTTATTTTGGTTAAAGTCGTATATTTCGAAATTTTAATACAGATCATAACTTTCAGCTTCTCATAATATCAGGCATGTCGTTTCTGGTCATTTTAACATTGTGTTGGCTGAGGGGGTTTAGTTAGTGGTTAAGAATGAACATTTAGATGTCCCTACCAATGCTCCTGCGAAAGAGCTCATGGAATTAGTTATGGTTCTCGTTTTGAAGGAATTCCTGTTGTTAAATGGAATACAACAATAATAAGTAGCAAGTTTCTAGCTAGTGTTTGATATTAAGGCCATTGTTTTGGCCGATCGCTAAATAGCCGATTTTAAGGAAAGTGGTCAACATTGGTATTCAGAAGAAAGGTACTATTTTTCCATTTACCTGTAAATCTTAGAGCCAAAGGATGTTTGGTTTGGAAGTTATGAGCGCGAAAATGTGCTCCAATTGTCGACCAATATACTTTTACACAGTTCTATGGGGGGTTAATACAAAATCACGTTTTTAGCTCTCGCCATCAAAACGGAATGAAATATCGGTGCGCAAACTTTTACAGTGGAGTTTGGAGTGAATGGTCAATCTTTCAAAATGAAAAACTTCATATCCTTAAGTCGGGCCATCCCCATTTAAAAGTAGGCATAGGCCTACATTAAAGAGACCATGCCACATTTTGAAAAATAGGCGCCCTCAAGATTGTTCAAAATCGATATTTTTGCATGGTTGTAAAGCTTTTATATACCCAAAAGCCATCCTCACCCGAAATAATTAAGACCAAATCAGCTTCCTTATGGGTAAACGGAACGATTTTTGTAATTTAGCGTCGCCGGAGACGCGAAATTCAGCAGACGACGAAATAAATGACGTTTTTAACACAAGAAAACGCACGCCGTATGATGTTTCTCATGCTATGTACACTGTTTGACCGGTCTATAACCTTTGTGGTTTTCAATATCAGCGAGTACGAGTCAAAAATATTCATGTAATATACAATTTGTTGATTAAAGTTATGGAAACTGGCCTACAAATTACCCTCGATGTCTTAATACTCATATCAATGTACCTATCTGTTTGGGGTATTATTTTAAGTTTTTTTATGTGGAAATTATCTCGTGTTCGTCCAATGCTAGACATCATTTGAGAGCAAAATTGAACACAATTTCATATTTTGTGAAATGTGCCAGTGCCATTGCCGCTTTAAAAAAAATACCCTCGTCAAAAATTCATTATGTTGTAAACAACATCCTGTAGGGGAGTTTCAACAGCCACATATTTTCCTGATTATAAAGCAATCAATTGTGTTAATTATTTTGGCACCCAAGGATAGGCTTGAGATCGACAAAGTCCGCCAAACATGTGATGCTAATTCCATAACTAAAGTCTTTTATAATTTCACAGTTTACAATGATCACATGTGCCTTCATGGTAAATATCACGAATTGTTTTACTTTATTCGTGGGGCGATTACTTGGTTGTACGTTCGTCACGCATGACTGTGTCCGGCTATTATAACCGATCCACTGTGACACGCTCCGTAGCCGTATACGGCTACCTAACCACAGGGCCTGCTTTGGTTATATAGCCGTATACAGTTACGGAACCATGGGGTGTGGTAGCCCGTATCGGCTACGGAAACAAAATCCCTAAAAAAAATCAATCAAAGATCAGATTTGCATATGTATTTAACATCGTTCGAGGTACTCTAACTGGGCACTCCATTATGGGAAGTCGTTTCCGGGCTTCGAACTTGTCAAGTAGTATGTACAGTGCAGGTATCCGAACAACCCCTGCAAATGATAACCGGAAGCAACCTTAATAAGGACAAAATCGGAAAATTTTAGTATTACTGTTCGTACGGACAGTTACTACAACACGTAATTGAATGGAGAATCATGTCTTTGCACACATGGCCATTTTCTTCCTGTTCCTGTAAATTCTTCAGTGGAAAAGGTTAACCTATGAGAGTTCTACAGAATTATCCTTTACTTGTAAGCGATTCCTGCAAAATTTCAAATATTTTTCAAATCACTGATAGTGTCTGTAACAGCACTCACACAGGGGAAATTAGGACACACACTGGGGAAAACATACCAACTAGCCAGTACTTACACAGGTGAAACTAATAATACCAATCATCAACACTAACCCAAACCTGATGGGCCACTCTAAAAATTCTGACATCATTTGCAAAGCTTATGTCTAGGAAAAAAATCCCTGATCTTCAGGCTTTCCTCGAGACCAAAAACCAGCCTTATTGTAACTCTTTATAACTTCCACTTCTATGACATCAATCCACTCGTGACTCGCTGATCATATTGTTTCACTTGTACATTTCAGGGTTAATGATTTTAAGGGATCTGATGGTGTTTTATTGCCATTTGGTATAGGAGATTTTTTCCCCATTTTAACAACTTCTCCACCATTCCCTACAACTACCTTGGAACTTCGGCACTATTTCACTCTTTACATTGCGGCGGTTGTTCGAAAAACGATCTGCTTCGAGGTGCTGGTGAGACTTCACCGTATCTTTTCAGATAGATTCCCAACGCCACATTGTATCCCATCGTGGCACCCTTTTCCCAAAGTACTTCCGGGGGTTCTTACCCGAACATTAGTGTACGTTAGAACTTCTGAATTTGGCAGAGGTGTCAAGGTCAATTTTGCAAACCCTTATTTTGACACCTACATTTGTGATGATCGATTGAGTATTTTGAAAGTTTGGTCCTTCGTTGACGAACCCACACCCGGATTAAAGTGAAGTAAACCCTATCTAAGGATTCACACAGTAAATAACATAAGAAACAGGTAAGTCCAGCCCCCCTGCAAATGAGGTGTTTTTTTTATGACCCTCGCCTAAGTATGCCCTAAAAAACTGAGAGAAAATGGACGAGATCTGGGATGAGAAACATCATGGTTGCTATCAAATATTAAGTATAAAATCTGTAGGGAATATCAAAAAAAAAAGTTGTAATTGATATGTTATTTTGATCTGACCACAACCAATTTTAGCCTTATTCTTACAGGGAACACCCTGCACTGAAAAAGTTCTGTGACCTCCAGGGTCCACGGTGCATGATAGTCATTCACGGTTCCAAGTTAGCTCGAAAATTTTGAGGATTGCAACTACCCTTAATTTCATATTGATTAGGTAGGGATATGATGATTTTCGAGCAGAATGTAGACTTTAAGGTCCGAGCTGTTCCATTGAGGAGGAAAATGACGTTTCATCTCGCCCATTTTGTACAGGCACGAATGGACCAGTTTTTATTTAGTGGTGTGAAACCTATAGTAGCTGTGTGTGTAGACTAGCAAAATAGTTTAAATAGTTTGGACACACCTGACCTCGGTGAGTGGGGTAACTAAGGGTCCAATTTGATCTTGCAACTGGTTTTCAAAACACTAGAGATTCTAAAGCAATCCACCTGCATAGTGTTGTCCTGTGGGGGGGGGTTTGCGGGGGGGTTTACAGCCGCAAGGAGAAATGCTCGAGAGGCAAGGCAAGGTAAGTGGAATGGAAAGCTGGTAAAACACTCTAGGCTGGCTTAAGTTTGTGAAGCGATGTAAAATGACCGGCAAAGGGGCAAAATTAAGCATTCTGGCTTTTGCAATGTTTTAGCCGATATTAAATAGCCACAATATATGGAGAAAAGATGGGCCATGCACAAGTTTGTGATGTACATGCTGGGTCTTACCAAGAGAAGATTTCAATAGCTTCCCAACAAAAAAAAAAATTGCATTGCTTCCAATGGAGCTTTTTGTAAGGTATGATGTGGGTCGTTAGTGATGAAACATGGCTAAATTGACAGTACTGATCACAAACTTGCCTTTCATTTTAAGAGCGTTTCATCTCTACGATACAATGGCAACCTGTACAAAAACTTACAATGGAAGCAATGCATTGTGGGGAAGATACAAATGGTTCTTCTCTTGGTTTTTACCAATGATGGCGGCTATTCTTTTATCACAGAAAGTGAAGATATTTGGAGACATGTTAAATTGAAAGTGTGTATACAGATTAGAAGAGGCCTTTGGTGTGTGGTGACATGTTACAAGCAAAAGACAACAACAACAAATAAACCCAAAAAAAACCACCCAAACAAACCAACCCCCACCCCCCTCCCATTTCCAAAAAGCCCCCCCAACACCCCACCCCCCCCCGAGTAAAAACCCCTCCCCGTGTAAACCCTCTCCCAGAGTAAGTAAGCTCCTCTCCACTTCCAAAGGCCAGGCGCTAAAGGAGCAAAGGAGTAAAGTTTTTATTTCTGAATATGCTTTTAACAGCAATGCGAAAACAAGAAATAGTGTTTTTGGTGAGCCCTTTCTAAGAAATCTTCAGTAGATAGCAGAATATGGAATTTTAGGACAATACTCATTGTTGGCTCACCTTAATAAAAAAAAAATTATTCTCATGATTCATGGAATGATCACAACATGTCGAAGGAGGTTTAATACCAGACATGAAATGCATTAATTTACAAATCTGAGATAACATGATGAAAACAGGTAAGTCCAGCCCCACTGACAAAAATGAGGGTTTTTTTTGGTGGACCTCGCCTAAGTATACTAAAAACTGAGAGAAATGGGAGAGATCTGGGTGGTTGACAGATCATGGTTACTAATTACTACACATATTAATTATAAAATCTGTAGTAATATCAAAAAAAAAAGCGTGTCATTGATGATATGTTATTTTGATCTGACCAACCAATTTTACCATATTCTGTACAGGGAACAACCTGACTGAAACAGTGCTGTGACCTCCGGGTCCTCGGTGCATGCTAGTCCTTCACGTCCAGTAGCTTGGAAAATTTTGGGATAACTACCCTATTTCATGATTGATCTAGGTAGGAGAATGATATTTTCGAGCAGAATGTTTCGCTTTCAGGTCTGAGATGTTCCAGTGAGGAGAAAATGACTTTTCATCTCGCCCATTTTGTACATGAACGAATAGGACCAGTATTTTATGGTGTGAAACCTATATAACGAATTATTCATGCAGAGACGAAGAGACGGCACTGATTTCCAAACAGTATAGTTGTCAATAGGTTGTAACTTTAAAATCCTGTGGTTGGTCTCAATCAAGTGGTGCAAACTTCAAAAGTTCTCATGTCGATGCCACAAAGAGGTATCAAAACACGCCGTAAATAAATCACCCTTCAAATTATACCAATCAATAATAAATAAGATGTATCGTTTGAACTTGACATTTGAATTTAGGGGTGGGGGAGTTACTTTATGGGTTGTTTATTTTCTTGTTCGAAGTTTGGTGAGTTAGAAAGCCTGAATTGATAACTATCTTTTGTCTTGATTTCCTAAATTTTCAATCTCAATTTGTGCAGAGGTGTTTGCATATGATACAAGCAGGGAAGAATAGCCATCGCCAATATCAACCACTACAGCATTATGGCGTAATAGGAAGTGGAGGGAGAGGTAGAAATGACACCCTGAAAATGTTTAATAATTATCTAGATAGAGATAAAAGATAAAATTGTTGTTGTATATCTTATATCTTGTCGCTATATGAGGGATATTAGACCATATTTTCAAAGTATTTCAAATTCTGTTGATTTCCTATTGATAAAAAGAACAAAAATATTTTTAATACAAAAAAAATAAAGAAATCCATTGAACGATCAAAAGTTACAGATGTTTTTAAATATTTTCATTTCGAATCTTTTGTGAAATTTTACCTATGGATAATGCTTGTACAATTGTGTTACCGTCAACTGAATTTAAACAAAAGTCGAAATCCCTAATGATCCTGTTTGAGTTTTTAACAAAAAACTGGTAGAATATGACAAAAATTAGACAAGTACCATAACTCCAAGAAAAGTCCTAAATGTGCAAAAAATGAGCAAATGGGGCAAAATTGGAGGACAATAGGAAAATCTGTGAGCAAATATACAAATTGGACCTTGAATTAAAGTCTTTTAAGCGTATTCTTATACTATCGTCATGAATGATGGATCCCAATTTGGGCAAAATTGGATGTTCGGAATCAATTGCTGAAGTCGAGTCCACCCCATCCGAGTCAGAGTCCAAGTCCGAGTCCAAGGTGTCCAAGTCCGAGTCCTTGATGTTTGAGTCCAAGTCCGAGTCGCAAGTCCGCAGTGTCGCGAGCGCCAGTCCATGCATGGCAAAAACGAATGACGCAAATTTTATATTCACTGGTTTATAAAATAGGGCCAATTGATGGGCCACTAAAATTTAACTAGTCTTTGGCAGATCACTTGACTAGACGTTTGTTTTAACTCAAATTTGAGTCTCACTAATCAATATAGAATAATTAATTTACTATGTAAAAATTGAATCAGCGCTGCTTTAAAAACTCGGAACTTTTAATGGAAGAATTTGATTAAATAAATTGGGATATTGACACTCGATCAAGAGAGTGGGAGGCATAACTGCTTGAAAATCAGTAGCTATCGATCGCCCGTCGTACGTGGTGCTGTTGCATTTATGCTACTTCATCCTTGGTCAATACGTCAATAATACTGCATAAATTAGAAGTTTGTTGGTAGCTCATCAAAATCGGTGGCCGCTATTACTATCAATATCAAAATTGTCTATGGGCATTTGTACAAAGTTTCACCAGCCTGATTTGATCCGTTCATAATTCCACGAACAATATCGACTCTGCGTGGTCAATTATATTTGGTTGCATGGAATCGCTATTTTTGACTTATTTGAAGCAGAGGAATTGAGAACTTATGCAGGGTTTCCCAACCTATTTGTCCCGAGACCCCATTTCTTGACACTAGCTTGCGGCGATCCCCATGACCTCAACACAATAGATATTCTCAAAAAGAAATTTGACCACAAGAAAAAAATAAAGGTGTTGTGGAGAGGTACAGTCAGTGTGCAAGCAGGGGAAAGGGGCTTGCATAAATTTTGCCTATATCTACCGGATGCTCTGAATCTACTGATGACAGGGATGCAAGGGCAATCCTTAAACATTTTGG
>JAMKCH010038046.1:0-14104 GCA_023653785.1 Ophioderma brevispina | reverse complement strand
ATATAGAGCCAAGAGTGTGTCTTACTTCGTCTACATTCAATTCTGTAACCTTGGTGTTCATTCCTCTTCCCTCTCAATGTGACATTTACCTGCAACAAAAGCAAATGTGTATACAAAAGAAATACCCTATTTAAAGTCTACACATCAGATGGTAAAACAGAACAACCATGACTTTAAATATGCGTTTTTATTACCATTTTGCACTTCTATCCCAACGTAATATGCACCGCTGTAACCACTGGAATGTTTATCTTCAACAATACTAATACATCAAGAACATGATTGTTTCCGCATTGATCATACTATGAATATTCCGCAAGTGCTGGGATGGTTTAATTGAAGCATGTGCTATTCCTTGGACCACGATCACTCAACGGTTCCACTAAGTGCAAACAAGGCCTCTCAAAGGGTAGCTGAGGAAACATGAAGGCATAATGCTTCTTTTTAAAAACTTTGGAATGTTGTTCATTTGCACAATGGAAACAGTAATTTATCATAGGTGCAGAAGCAAAACTCATTCTCCCCACTAAAATTTGCGACAGAATCTGCATCCCCTTTAAAATTTGCGTAGAGCACACTAAAAAAATGCATGCTTCTGTTCATATTGAATAATTTAAAAAATTACATCGGTCCTGGACTAATGTCTCATCTTCAACCCAAACCACATACTCTCCTCCACAGCATGGGCCTACAACATCACATTTGCCTTCACCCCCCCCCAAACCGGTCACCAATTTTCCAAACCCCAACATCTGCATCAAGTCCTCGTCCTATTATATATCCATCAACTTCACACAGGCTCTCTCTCTCTCTCTGTCTCAATCCCCATCTATTTTCGCTCAGACACAATGTATCACGCGCACAGCACCATGATCTCCACACACTTGGGTCCCTCTTCATCTTTTGTCTACCATGGATTATTTCCACATTTCTCACACCATCGAATTTGCTCTTACCCCTCTAGCGCATCATCACAGTTTGCTGCTACATGTAGGTGCTGCTATGGCATATTCCCCACAGCACAGAAGAGTAATAGGGTTATCAAGTAATTTTCTGACTCAATTCAATTTAAGCCATTGAATGCCCATAGCCACTCTGACACGTGTAGCTGGGTCCGTCAACAAACTTTTGGAATAGAGATGGCATCCAGATATGAATTACAGTATCAGACACCTGAATAAAAAAACTACCCTCCTGTGATGGGGGGGGGGATTCACCATCATAAAATAGAAAACGTTTTCCTTCGGCCATCTTCTGTTTTGATTTCTGCTGACTTTCTTGTTGCTGCATCGTCTAGTACGATATCGATGTCAGCAACTGACCAAAACCCAAGGACAACCTGAATGGAGGAAGAGTGAAAAAGAATGGAAGCATTAAAGCATTACATTCTATAGCAGTCGTACTGGCTATGGAAACGGTCTGTATATTTTGATTTGACAGCTTGATAATGTTATAAGAGTCTGTAGAAAAGATATTACGACACTAGAGGTATTCAAAAGAAATCCATTGACAAGGGTAAAGATAAGGGAACTCTAAATGGCGATATGCTGACTTTTGTGCACAATTTGCCACTTGTGTGGTAAAGGTACTGAATTCCTGCGCTAGAATACATTTGGTACCTGGTATTTGGCAAAGATCCTCAAACTGTTGTCCCTACTGTGACAGGATCGCTGAAGTATGTGTCGAGGATGAAGTGGAAGAAGGCAAAGTGGAGCAAGCAAAGTGGAGCGAGGCCTCTTTGCGCAGATAGGCAATTAGGCTCCTTATGTGCAAAAATTATGTGCAAAGGATCTATGTGGTCATCGTATGGTGGAATGTACCTATTAATTAGTCAAGGTAAAAAAGCCATTGTTCTGGCCAGTGCACACCACAGATCTCCCTTAAATCGAATTCCCATGCGGGCTAGTGCCAATATTCTGCTTCATCCCAAAGTTCAATTAGTATGTTTAAATTGCTTTTTATCCCATCTCTTTAGGGTATATGGTATTTGAGAAAATCCTGCACTCAACGCTGACATATCAATTAAAATCACTTTAGATATATCGGCAAATTTAATTTTTTTGTAGAAACAACGTTTTTTTAAAGTTTCAGTTTATTTTAGAAATGTACTTGATTTTAATATTTTTATTATAAACAATTAGGAATAGACGGAATATTTCAGTGTTGTGGAAATTAGCGGTCAAAAGTCATTTCTTTTTGCGATATAATTTCTTTATAAGTGGAAAAAATAAAAACAAAATACATAATATACGAAAATTCAGTTTGCGAAGTTAACATTTTTCAAACATTAACTTTTGAAAAGAAGCTCTGATTGTTGTAAAAACAAAAGAGAAAGTATTTTTACCTAATTTCAATTTGCAGTTTTATTTTTGCCCTTCTAACATAGTATTTCCCCATCACATGCCCATCAGTTCACGGAAGTACGCCAGAATTTATCCTGAAAAATTGAGAAAAACATTAACACACAATATATGTGGAAAAGGCGAGGCAAGGGATACGGATCGTGTTACTGTCGCCATAGTATGTCACCTTTTCATTGAGTGCTTGGTTTCGGTGATCGTCTTCCGTTTCTAAGCTATCGGGGAGCCCCACTCATTAAAGTCATATCAGGGATGTCTTCAAAATGTAAACAAATCGCGCCCCCTATTTTTCATCAAAATCCATATTTTTACACTGTTGTTTGGAATGGTGTAGTAAAGGACCCCTGTAGTTGGAAGTGGCGAAGCTTAACATGCCATAGGCCTATGTGACTTAGACTGGAGATTTTTACAAAGAGCGTAGTATGATATGACTAACACAGCAATTTAGAGGACAAAATTTGAATTGGAAAAAACTGACTGATTGTGGCTAAAGGATAAAATATTGACTTTTTATGAGAAATGGGAACTACTATACAAGAACAGTATGTTCTATAGTTTAGTTCTACTAGAGCCTGCTTACCTGTTTGATGACAATACTACGAATTGCATCTTTCTCCGATAGATGCAAGGACCCAAAAACACCCCTATTTTATATAAATAGAATCTTCCGACCCAGTGACGTGACGTCACCGGCCGCCATGTCGATCGGCCCCCATTCGCGGCTTTGCGCTTCCACTCAATAGTGAAACCAGAAGGTGCACATAGAGTGGGGAGGTGTGCGGGATATTGTCATCAAAGGTAAGCCAATGCTCTAGTAGACGAAAATAGAAAAACAATTACTGTTCTTGTATAGTTCATCACTAGACTGCTTACCTTGAATGTGAAAATACTAGAAGGCATCAATCAGACTAGCAAGCGAGCCCCGGAAGGGGGGCATGGTGCATCCCGCTCCGAACATTGGGCAGGTCGGAAGAAAGACGAAAGAAGAGAAGAAAGACAGAGATAACAAGACAAAATTATGGACACACCTACTAAAGCCCGCCATTAAAAATGGATAGCTAAAATGTATGAAAAAACCCCACAAAAGGAACTTACCGAAAGTGGGTTGACGACCG
This sequence comes from Ophioderma brevispina, assembly GCA_023653785.1. NCBI lineage: Eukaryota > Metazoa > Echinodermata > Ophiuroidea > Amphilepidida > Ophiodermatidae > Ophioderma > Ophioderma brevispina. The sequence continues at coordinate 10,629 of JAMKCH010038046.1, read as the reverse complement.
TTCCGATACTAATTAGTCTTGTTATCTTGTAGATTTTATCTGGCCTTAGTACAGAGGTGCAAAAGCTCCCCTTTGCCCTGGCGTGCCCACGTTCTTAAAGTACGCAGATGAGAACTTAGTCGCCCTCTTACAACAGCCACCCTTATCACAAATGTCAGCGATCGAAATCCCACTGTGATATGCCCAAAGAAGAAGGAATCGCCCTCCCCTAGGCGATGAGCCCCGAGATTCCCAGCGAGGTCCATAGCTTAGGATACCACAAAGAAACTGAGACTAGCCACCTCGCAACCGTTCGCTTGCCGCCGGGCGGTTGCGGTGTACAAAGGTTTTAAAAAATATTGGTCGTTACCGCTCTTAATGCAGCCGTCCATGCGCACGTACGTTTTCAAGCGCGCGCATGGACAACCACACCTGTCCTCGCTAACAAAATACTGTGGCCGCCGATATCAGGGAGGAAAAGAGAAAGAAGAGTGTTTATTTGGACGTACGGGACTCGTTATGGCAAGAAATCGGACGATAAGAAACAAGCTTTGCAACAGCATTGGTTATACAAACAGTTGAAGACGCCGAGATAGCATGTAGCTCGGAGCATCTTCGTCCTGTAGCCAACGCCAGAAAGACATAAACGTTTTCAGAGTCAAATTCCTAGCGTGGCGTCCTCCAACCGTTCAAAAGGAGAGGCCTGATCAGAAACTATAATACGGTATATTAAGGTCTCATTGAGGAACATGCTGCATAGGTGGGGGACGTTGTTAAACATCCCAGTAAGGAGCCGAGCCAATGAGCCCATCCTGGTGGATTGGCGCGACGACAACATCAGCAAACCCCTATGACGGAAAATATCGCCAGATTTGTAATTTTGAACGGTATAATGGATTCCAGTACTTCATCGAATTTACAGTGAGAAAAAAATCTGATACCTCTGACACAGGTTGCTTAGTCGGAGAAACATCGCTTTCTCGGCACCAATGGATAGTAGGACACCAAACGCTGAGAGTAACTCTGAGAGTCGAAGTCCAGCTTCATGTTGAGATGAGGGTCAGCAGCAGCTCTTTGCGAACAAGCCCCCCGCCTGTTGGTAGCGTTCACTGACAAGGGGCCAAGCAGTCAACTTGAGGGACTTCTGGCGTCAGATTGGGTACTTGATTACTGGCCTGCGAATAAAGTCTGGAACAGAGGCAGAACCAGTGGACACCTGCCAGAAGATCACCATCGGCCAAAACCAAAGGTGTTGAGGCCAATACGGGGCGATGAGAATCACCTCGCAATTGTCTTGGGCGATCTTCTGGACCACCCGATTGAGTAGAGAGATCGATGGAAAAGCGAAGCGCTACACCATGACAAGATGATCGACAGAGCGTCTGCCGTATATGCATTCGGATCCCAAGATCGAGAGCAGTATACGGGTAGTTGTTTGTTCGAGGCCGTCCGCAAATAGACTATGGAAGGGAAACAAAAAGCCTGCTGAAGAGCGGGGGCAACCACCTGCGGGGCTATAGAGCACTCAGTCGGGGCGTTCCTGATACACCTGGAGAGATCGTCTGCTCAAGAAGATTGGTGGCTCCCGCAGTGAGTTGACACCACACCGAAATCTCGCGCTCCAGACCACCAAGTGAGGAAGCGGAGAGAGTGTGAGCACCACAGGATTGATGATCTTGTTCCTCCCTGTTTGTTCAATACTGCACCACGGTTGAGTTGCTCGGCTGAACTAAAGATTTGCGATCCAACCAGCTGTCATCGAACGCCTCCACGGGAGAGTTTGAACTGCCCCAAGTTCGAAGGAGGTTGGGTTGATGTGAACTTGAGCCGATGGAGTCCAAAACTCCCGAAGCTGGTTCGTCGAGTGGTGACCCCCCCAGGCCGTTGTCGACGCATATGTCGTGACAACAGTTCTATCGGCCGGAGAGGGAAAGTAATTCCCCCCGATTAGATTGCTGGGAAGAGTCCACCATCGAAGCTCGCTCCTGACAACTGGTGTCAGAGGAACTAGCTTGACAGGGATCGTGCTGGGGCGTTTTTTAAAATGACACAGACCTGGATGGCTCGGCATGTGGAGGACGATACGCACATCGGACAAAGTCACCAAAACTGGCTAAGTACCAGCAACGGGAGCCAAGCAACCGTGGGAGCCTGAACTGACGCAACATAAGCGCGGCGCAGGCTACAGCAAATGTTGGACTCTCTCTGGAGGGAAGAGGCTAGACCTGTTGAAAGATTAAACACAGCTCCAGGATATGAGGTTTTGTGAAGGGACCAGATTCGATTGCTGACCATCACTAGAGAAAACCAGGGACCTGAAATACATGAACCGTAAACGACACGCCTGAGGAGTTTTCCTCCCCCGAGACGGAGAGCGTAAATCAGCCAGTCGTCCAGGTGACGGAGGATATGTATACCTCTGCGTCTCAGGTACGCCGCCACAGCCCGGGCGATCCTGGTAACGACCAGAGGGGCTGTTGAGAGGGGGTGGCCGAACGGCAGGCAAGAGAACCTGTAGGCCCGACCGCATACCTGAAAAAGTCAGCCATCGCTGATGGGCCTGAAGTATCGGAACATGCAGATAGGCATCTGTGGATCGATTGAGGATGCCCAACCTCCCTTGGGGAGGCACTGCATTACCGACGACAGAGTTCCATCATGAAATTATCCGGGGCCTGATGAATTTGTTCAACGGCTCGAGATTGAGAATGGGCCTCCAGTCGCCGGTCTTCTTGGGAGCAAGAGCACGTCGAAAGAAGCCCTCCTCACCGGATTTTGATGGCTGATAGACTCTTTTAGTCAGAAGCTCCGACACTTCGGCGAGTAACGTTTCCCTCTGAACTTGAGAACAAGGAAGCATTGTCTCCCTGACGACTTTCCCCAGCGGAGGTGGAGAGGTTGGTAAACTCGAGGGAATACCCCTCCCTCACTGTCTGAAACACCCACTTGCCCCCAGGGGATATGGTCTCCCATTCCCCGGGCATGCTGTTTCAAGCGCGCCGCCCCAATGTGGGTAGGGTCAGTGGGAGCGGTAGAACCCGAAGGTCTAAGCTACGGCGCCAACCCTCAGGACTTCTTAGTGCTTACCGCCCCCTCATCTTCGTAGAGGGGAGCGCAACAGATAACCAGCAGGCTTAGTTTCCCCCAAGATGCGGAGAGGTTTAGCTGGTTGAAGGGGCAGGTGTTGAGGTAGGGACGGAAGGACCCTTAGAAGAAGAATTAAGCCTTATTTTTTTGACTTCTTCTCTTCTTCTTAGGAGACGAGGGTAGGTTTGTTACGCAAGGCGTCAACGGTATCCTTAACTGTCTCTTTCATGTTCAATCTTATTTGCTCGCTTTCTTGACGCAAGCACAGAAGGAAGAACCGAAGATGCTCGACGTTGAAGGGACCTCCTTAAGTCATCCGTTAAAGCTCGGAATTTGAAGTCTGCTTCAGAGAAGCCAGAGCACGCTCCAGCATGGACTGTCACAAGATGACGAGCCAGGACATTGACAAGTCCAAGCGACTACGCACATGAGAAGACAGCACCCCAGCTGCCCCACGACCCTATGTAGATGAGGGGACTCGGCTCCCCACGGACCTGGACCAAAATAGTCAGAAAGGATCCATGACAAGGAGGGCCAAACGCATGGAGGTGCGACACGCCCGTCCAAAGCGGCCAACTGATTCTCCAAAGGTGAAAAAGTCGAGGGCACAACCGACTTCCCTCAGAGGGGAGGTGCTTAGCAATGTCAGGGTCCAGTTGAGGGGACATGAAAAAACTGTTGAGTCCTCATCAGACACCGTAAAGAACGACAATTACTGGTGCTGATAGTCTCAGTCGAGCTGCATCAAGACTTGGGCTTATTCCTTAGCAGATTATCAACATGGCCCCCAGCATGCTTCCAACAAGCCTCAATTGTCCTGCGGAAGCTTAAGAGCAGGCGAAGACCGAGAGACCGTCCCGACCCGTTTTATGTCCCCGATGAGAGGACCTTCCGACCAGCTTTCTCTAGCTCTTCCAAAGTCAAAGGCAGGTTAAGAGAAGCAACCCGCCGTAAGACTAAAGGAGTATCCAAAGGGATCCCGTCAAGCGGCTCACTCGGAGCTTGCAACAAAGGAGGGGGTAGGGTCTCTGCCACGGTGAAATTAGCTGACGGAGCACCTGCAAGCTGACTGAGCAACTCCCTGACGCTGACCACGTCCGAAGTGGGTTATTGTCAGGAGGGAGGCCCCTCATGAGTCAGAGACAGGGAGCCTGAGGTCTGGTACCAGGCTAGACACCGCTGGTGTATAGGGCCATCAGAAGCCACCCTAGGTGAACTAGCAGAAGCCGACCCGGCAGAGGTACCTGCATTCCCTCTGGTTGCCACCGCCGCAGGCAAACTCGTCCTAACGGTTGAGTTGGGCCTACATGGCAGCGGGAAGCTGGGGAGTATGGAGGGCCATAAGCCGTCATAACCCAACCTGTTAAAGCAGCTTGGGCAGGGCCAAACTGAGGCGGCATGTTCCAGAAACGAAGGACACCCTGGAAGGCCCACCAGACGGACCGAGACCCAACCAACGTTGCACCCGGACTGGCACCGACGCACCCCCCCCACTGTTGCCACAAAGATGAGGGCCAAACTGGAGTGGGTTGTGCAACGGGGCCTGGGCTCTAGCAGAAGGCAAATCTAACCAAGGATTCGCCCGAGTAGAAGCCCAGCTGTCCTGCCGCAACTGGTGTGTAAGGGGGGGCTTGACCATGTCGGCCTAGCCCCCAGATTGCCCTAGCAAACTGAGGCGCCTGAACCCGGTAGGCCGACCCAACCAGGCATGACCAGCCCAGCTGCCGCGGGCATAGCACCATGAGCAATCGCACAGTTACCTCTAGGCGTCATGTAGGAAGACCTGCCAGAGCCCTGAACCCCCCCGCGGCCATGGGCCACAGGAGGGTTAAAGGCGCTCTGAGCCCCAAGCAGATACGACAGCAGGCCTGTACAGGGGTTACTAGCCACGTAGATCATCAATGAGTCTTTGCAAGACCAGTGGAGCCTGACAAAAAGCCACCAGAGAACCTGCACCGTTGGCCTACAGAGAGAGCATACCAAGGGCGGGCCCCTAGTACGCCATCCTGAGCAGACACACTGTGACTATCCTGGGCTACCATACCGCGACCTACCGTCGCAGTAGTACTTCGCCTCCTGAACAACATGGGCCGTGCTGGGGAACCAACCAGGAAGACTCAAAGTTGATCACCCTGCAAGTTTGGGGATCCAGAGCTCTGCACCTAGGCCTAGCCCGGGGGTATCGCTCTAGAAGCTACACCAGCTTCAGCTGGGAAGCCCAAGGGCTCCCCGGCAGCAGCTAGCGGTGTCGCTACTGTCGATATAGTGGGAACAGATCCCAAGAAACAACCATAGAGACTGCTCCAAAGCCAGCAAGCGAACTAGCTGGAATAGACCCAGCCGGTTGCTCACCAACCACGGAGCGGTGAATTCAACAGGAGGATTTGGGCGACCCAATCCACCCGAAGAAACACCTTCGAAAAGGACGCTAAGCCCCGAAGGGCCTGCCACAGAAGTCAGGGCCGGAGCCCCAGACCCCATAGATATAACGCCGCACCACCGGACGACCCAGTAGTAGTAGTAGTGGTAACTCAGCGAAGACCCGGCGTTAGTGTTAGTAGATTTAGAAAATAGGACATCACGGCATAGGGTCCCCGCGGGCGGAGAACCTCGAGAAGACCCCCGTTCACGGCATCGAAATGAGACTCAGAAAGCCGACACAAGAACTAGAGCACGGGCTTCGAGAACAATCCGGTGAACAAGACAAGAGGGATGGGGTCCCACCCCGGCACAAGGGAACGGCAATCTTTGACAGAACAGGCAGGGAGGACATGATGTGGCGTCCAGCGGAGCAAGAGGAAAGCGCCGCAGTCTACAAAAAAACTAACGAGCATGGTAAGTGACTGAGTCTCGACAAAAAAGATTAGAGGGACGGGGGACAAACTAATTTTGTAGAGATAAAAGGAATCCTAACGATGAAAGAAAAAAACAATAAGTTAATTTACAATAACTATAACGATCTAAATCCAGAAGCTATAGCAAATAAAGATCGTTTAAACTCAATCGATGCTGAATAGAGATAGTGAATGATTACTCAAGGACTCCCACCTTACAATAGCTACTTGAATAAAAAAGGGCGCCAGAGGATCTGGGGATAATGTGAAAAATTCAACAATAGGCCATTGATCGAGGCAACCCACAAATACAAACTATCTGCAAAAAATAATCAGCACACAGACTCATGTTAGTCACTAAATAGACAAACTAGGATTTTACTTTTAGAATGTTAAAAACAATTTAACGAACAGTTTAACGTAAGTCCATAGGATTAAGGTTCACATATCAATCCTCGGAGATAATCGTCATAGAAATCGGCGAAGAAAATGAATTTCCTGATGCACGCACGGGGAAAAAACAAGGGTAAAAAATCTAAAAATTACAAAAAATCGTCGCGGAAAATTAAGGGTTTAAAATTTTTTGTTTTTTTTGGCAAATAATATAAAATGATCATAAATAAAACTATATAAGGCGTGTTAAACTGGCCTCGCTACACAGGAGATAACGCGACTGTATAAATACTCCCGTTGCTTAGTCGATACCTACATTTAGGAAAATGGTTGCAACACGTCTGTATCAGTCGGAAGCAAAATGAGAATGGGTGGGGGCCGAACTGAACATGGCGGGGCCGGTTGGACGTCACGTCACCGGGTCGGAAGATTTCTATTTTATAAATAGGGGTGTTTTGGTCCTTGCATCTACGGAGAAAGATGCAATCGTAGTTAATATTGTCATCAAATTCAAGTTGAAGCATTAGTGAATGAAATAAGCTATACAGGATAAGTTACGAATACGGGATGTTGTGACGGCCGGAGTTGAGGAGTTATCAGCAAAAAAGATACAGAAAGTCGGGGTCTAGGCACATGGGGAGTTACTATTGAGAAAAGTTTAAACACTGTGAAGTATATGGGCCTGCTCAAAACAGGGGGAATTGGGGAGCTCCTCCAGGAAGTTGTCCCCCTTGGAGGGAAGTTGGCCATTTGGAGGGAAAGTTATACCTAAGTCTTAGATATAGTGGGAAATCGGTGAGAAATTGCGAATCTTACTGGAAATTTACATTTTTCAACCCTGCATATGGATGGTATATTGAAGTTACTATTTTATAAAATGGACAACTTACTTGAGCTAAGTACAGGATTCAAAAAATGGTCAATAACATGTCATATATTCCTTTTGTTTCTGGTATAACAGACGCAACAGGTTAGGGCGCGGGGAGTAGTCTTGAGCAGAAAAACAAAGATACGGTGTTTTACGGGATTTAAATATTGACATTTCCTTGCTTAGAAAATGGTAACTAACGGAATACGGGAAATTGTTGTTATTAAAATGTTACACAGAATGTTGGACTGGGGGAGTCATAACTTTCAGGATAAAGTATTTATACAGGAATTTGAGGAGTTGTCACTGTGTGTGCATGCGTATTTCACTGTTGGCCAAAGCAGAAAATGGTATCACCAAACCTAAAAATCCCCATGTTGCTATTTTAAAGTAAAATTACACCCATGGCTATTAAGGGTACTAACCAAAATAACCAAAGCACTATGAAACAAAAAAAATGAGATTACATGCATCGTTATTGAAATAAATGCACTAAAGATAAAAATGGCGGCCCCCTTTTAGTGCGACGGGACGGAATTTGAAAAAAATGATATATTTAGGGTCCGGGAGAATAGCATTTAGAGGGAACCCGACTTTCTGCGAACGATTTTCGGCCAAGCCGCGTTTTTCGAGTTTTTTCCGCGCACCAAAAAAATCAGTATTTCAGCGCTGAAAATGTGGCCGAATCCGCGTAATTATGCACCTAAGGGTCCTGGTAGACAACCCTATCATGCTACATAAAGTGTAAATAAAATAAATCAATCCATCAGTTGATGAAAAAGGGGATCATTGCTAATATTTTTTTCAATGCTAGAACTTCATATTCCATGTGTAACGTCCAAGATAACGCGCCCTCTATGTTTGGTCCATTTTAGTCCATTTTGCAACCCCAATTTTGGCAACTATTTCAGGGCCTATTTTTACTAGGGAGATGCAAAGAAAATTCATTGCCACTTGGTGACATCAATAACAACGGAAACTACTGATTATATAAATAGCATTAAATAAAGTGTTTTTTAATAAGTGAACACAATTTTATAGTGCCGAGTCGTAAAACTTTGAGAGCCCATACTTCAAAACGGAATGGATTTGAATTTTTCTTTTGACTCCTCGGTCGCCCAATAAAATGTACCTTTGGGACTGGAATTTCAACAAAAATCTGAGGGGGTGGGTTCCACACCTTGGGTGTTTTGGCATGGAATGACCCCATGACAACAACACCGTATACTACAAGTACCATGGAGTTTTAAAGGTTAGATTAAGATGCCGACAGTTGAAGATTTCTTGCGGAATCGGCTGCAATACGAACGAAAATAGAAGGCTTGATGCCGATTATTTAATGGTAAATGATGATAATAAACAAGCTTTGATCCGAGTTTATTTTTGTCGACAGTTGTTATTGCTTGTCGCAATGTCGGAAAAAGTGTGTTGTCGACAAGTTTGTCGCCAATAGCCTTGTCGATACCAGCCCTAGCCTGAATGTAGTCTGTGAGTTGCTTGTCTACTTAAGCAACATCCACCATTTACACATGCAACTGGTATTGAGGTGCAAAAGAAAATACATCATCAAATTCCATCCCCTCGCATACGATATTTTTGGCTTTGGCCTTGGCGTGGTTGCCGTCTTCTTCTTGCGTATGAGGCAGCAGCTAAATATGTTGTAGACGGCGGTTGCGGTGGTGTCGCCATAGTGTGTCACTTCTTCAGTGATCGCTTCTGTTTCAGTGATCGCTTCTGTTTCAGTGATCGCTTCCATTTCAGTGATCACTCTCGTTCAATCAGCTAGCGGGAGCCTGTGCGAAGCACGGGTCTCCCGCTAGTATAAATATAATTTAGGACTACATCAAATGTAAAGATTTTCAATAAGCCCTGTTTTTGTACCGATTCTGGATTTGCTTAATTATTCCGCTTCGGATCCACTGCGAACCCATCCTGATTTTTTCATTAATACACTTGGGTACGTAGCGTTGTAGGAGGTAGGTACGGACGGCGATCAATGCTACGTGAACGAGATATCCGGATATGAACAAATGAAATAAATAGTCAGTGCCTGAAATATCAAACTTAACTCTGAAGTCATGAATTTGGTAGGACATGCCAACCTACAATGTAACAGCAACAGCGAATTCAAAGCTGCATCAACTTCCGGGTGCTAGTCTGCTTCAAAAACTTAACGGTAGGAGGGCGCTCTTACGCATATCGAACGGTTACACACAGACTTGACTAAAGACTAGGCCTAGTCACGAATATTTAAATCTAAATGACCGTTATTGGAAATTACACTATTTTGCAGCGGGGTTAATCCACTAACCCCGACGGATTTTGAAGTCAATATTTTTTCCCTAAATTATCATGATATTACTAAGATCTTTTGAACAAAGGTTTAAGATATGATTTTGTAATGTCACTGGGACCGAGACTGCCATAGTAAATGCACGTAGCAATTCCCAAAATTACCGTTTGGAAATCCCCAATGGCCAAATCGAGCAGATCGTGTCCTACCCCCCTGGCCTGACCAGAGTGCAACACTTGAGGGTGTGCTCCGTTCCAAAAGCTGTCATTTCATAAACTAGTAATAGCTTTACTGTGTGGTCCTATGGAGAAAATTTTTAAAAACCTCTTTTTTGAACCATACATGTAGACCTTGTGACTATGCCGGATGTAGCAGGGACTGACTTTTAAAATAAGTTGGTGCTCGGTAAAAAGCTCTGTCTCTGATGCATTAAAATTACCAAAACAAAGTAATTTGACCTCATGAAATAAACCCACATTTTACCACGAGCACTCTAAAAATGCTCAACTGTGTCAATAATCACAACCTTACTGTACTAAAGAAGTCAGAGGAAGCATCGGGGAGCTTTTTCAGTCACGGGGTGACAAATTTGTGCAAAGTAGAGCAACACAGTTTTTATCATAACTTTGCAAATATTTGACCTCCAGACATGATAAACTATCATTTTAATGGAAAATCATCATCTTTCACTTTCTTGCATTTGTTTTTGAAAAAAAGTTACAAAATGTGTCATGTGTGTAATCATGGCTAAATTCAGTCCTGCTAAGCATGACTCGAGTGGCCTTATCTTTTATCAACCTGACATATTTTACTGGCCCTCAAGTCATACAAAAATAAATTCGGAACCAATGTAGAAACAATTTTGCTCAACTTAATGATTCTCTAAATGAGTCCATGTTTAGCAAAGTTACTTACTTTTGGGCTGTAAGACATCGGTAGACACCCCTTAAATGTTTTAAGTAGTTTTCAGGAAGAAATATAGACTTAAAAGAGCAAATTTGACTTCACAGACTAAGTCCAAAATGGATGACCAAGCGACATGACACAGACCAAGTCATACATGTGCGACCCAATTTTGTAAACATTCTTAAAGCCCATGATATACTTCCAGTCGCAGCGAGCGATTTCTGCTCATGAGCTGGGTAACACTTGATCTTGGGGCAATGTCCGGTATT
>JAMKCH010038045.1:0-14772 GCA_023653785.1 Ophioderma brevispina | reverse complement strand
TTAAGTCTAAAATGTGAAGCCTTTTTTTGTGGTGTGGATGAGGACGTGTTGCTTAATTCATGCGACTTAAGAGCATCCAAAAATCTGGCAACCTCGGGTTTTGAAGGCTTATCAACGTGAATATTGAAAATCCCCAAAAATATGTTTTGGCTGCGGACGATTGATTCAGCAAGAAAACAACTCAAATTCTCAATCGTCCAAATATTGGCTGGTTTTTGAAGCCATTTTCTGTGGAAGTGGAGTCGATATACAAATAACCACCTGAGACCAGTACTTTTACCACGACAATAGCATGTTTCACAATATGTTGTTTTCCGTTCCAGAATGAGTTGCATGTCACCCTTAATTGTAAAACATATAGTACCAATTTTGCAAGAACCTGGGAATAAAATGTCTTAAAATACAACATCAGATCCTTTCTTATTTCTGCTAGTGTTTTCCGTTGGTGTCTTTATTTTTTTTAATTTTTGAGTAGAAGGACCAAATTGAAGCTCGGCACCTTTTACACGATACATGATCCGCTAATGACAGGAAGATTACGTACACTCTCTCATGTTTACATTTTATGTCATTTTCATGTCAGGACTTTGCATCACGATCATTTAATACCGTCGCTCCTATTGACTTGTTTGTGGCATCCACTTGACTTCAGTGGTTTTTGTATTTTAATCAATGACTTTATGGCCCATATGACACAAAGAAATTGAATTGCGTACACAGTTAAATCGTGAGTGTTTGCCTATGTTTGCTGTATTAATTAGTGTATACCAGTACCACAATGTTCGGACTTAGACTGGTACCTTGACGATCATAGCGCTTTGCATATAGTTAGAACTCGATTGTTATATACGTGCAAAAGAGTTCGAGGGCACCACCGAATATCAGCGAGGTCAAAGTTACCAGAGCACGAATAAAATGTCACAACGAAAGTCAACACCGATTTAATGTGCCTTAGCGCGGTGGCGCCACTCATTCATAGCGCCAAAACTGGGGGCGAACGAGTCAGTGGACGAGCCTGACCATTGAACCGGATATGAAGTCACTGTTAACTCGTTTATAAATCGATCAGTGAGTGGTCAGTGGGAATTCCCGTACCGTGAGCCGCGACCCGGAAAAAATTGGCCTTGCTTAGTCGGTGGTGCATAATTGGTGTCTGGCAAAACTATCATCAACTTAAACATATTTTTTCGACTTTAGAAAATATTTGTCACAGTTTTTGGATTACGTCTAAAAAAACCTATGGGAACGGCAAAAACGCAGCTATCTTTTGGCCCGGCCCCGGGGCCTTACCTACGTCTTTATCACGCCCTCTATAATAACTGTCAAGTGGCTTAAGTAATACCCCGTACGTCAAGTTGAAAAGAAACCTATACGGGATTTTGTAAAGTGTTTTCGCATGCAAATACTAATGTCAATGTTCATGATATTTGTAAACACACGTCTTTAACCTCTTTGGAATCTTGATGACAATGACTACATGCACATTCGCGACTTTTATCTTACCTATACGGATCTAATAATACATCTTTTTCGTTTAAAAGCAATCACAGCGTTTCCTAAATCTAACTTCTAGAAAGGCAACCATGTATTTCCGTTTTGTCCATGCAATCCTATGGAAAAATTCATGAAGATAATTCCTTCCGGTTTTAAAATCCATAGCAAAGCACGGTCCCCGACCGTGCGAAAACTATTGTCTGTTTTTTTCAGTTGGGCACCTAAAAAGGTGGATTTGTTGCAATTCTTAACTCTTAAATGTGTTTACGCTGCATGCAGCTTTGTTTAGTTTATATTAGACTAGACTGAGCTTGTTTTGGGATCATTGTTTGGTCCTTGACATGGCCTTTCAATTACTGAACAAAGTAGTTTCGTTAATTTGTGCTATTTAATGGAGCTCATTAAGCCCAATTAGTCGGGGGTGGATCATGTGGCGGATGAGCATGTGGCGGAGGAGCACCATGCTACAAATGGCAATTCAGTACACGGTCTCAATCTTCCATAACTTTACATGGGTTGTTGTTTTGTGTCTGTACTTGATCTACAGTCAAGGTTTAAGCATCATGGTTCACTTATCTCTTATTGATAAGTAAAAATGACTAATTATCCATTTCTAGCTATTACATGTTATTGGTGTCCGGCACAAATTGGTCATACGTTGTAAAACTTAATTGCAAAAATGTGGGCCCTACATTGTTTTTTTCAATATACATGTCAGTTTAAATTAATAATAATTAATATATGTCAAAGGTAGTTACTTAGTAGCTTTAATTTCATTGAAATAAGTTGAATTATTCCATAATGATTGTTATGTCATGATTTGTGAAACACTACAAACACAATGTTATTTGGGCACCTTATATGTTACTATGGTGCACCCTGTATCGTTGCTGGTCACTGTAACAGAACAAGACTACTTTTGAAATTATGTAGTATTCAACTATAAATTATGCTGCTCTTGCTGACATGATCCATAAAAATTACAGTACGGATTGAGTATTACAGACCTACATGATAATATTACGTAAACTGGTGTATGTAGTGCATGATTAAGCATAACACGTTCACTATATTCTGTTTGTCTCAGTTGAATTATCGAGTTCGTTGGGATACACTATTAGGCCTGCAAAATGCCTTATAACGGATCCATTTAATATTCTTTTCTTTGTGTTTTCGATATAGGTGGTAGCTTGTCCCCTGTATGAGGATAAAAGTCTGTTGATCAAACACCAGTTACTGGGAATAAATTATGTTTGATTTATTCAAACTTGGAATATAAATATCCGACGAAACTTATGTGCAGGGGGGGAACTATAGATATTAGACACGTGAGATAACAATTACGGAACATATTGAACAACGGGTTGTAGTTTTTATCGAATATTTAAAAAATGACTTAATGAGCATAAATTTTCCATTGTTTTGTAAAGTTTGGTTAATTTAGGTAATCTTTTTAAATTACGATGAGAAATTTTTTTTTTTTTTTTTTTTTTTTTTTTTTTTTTTTTTTTTTTTTTCCTGTTTTTGGGCTTTTGCTTATCACTGCATATTGTTCATTTCTGTATAGAATATTTAGGTACTAAAAGTGAATCATATACCTTGAGCAGGTCAACCTTTTATTTTACTAGGTAGGATTTCTATAGAGCCAATAGCCAGTGATAATATTAGAAGTTAATAAGAAACCAGAATGTGAACTAATTGAGCCTGTCAATTTAAAAAAAGAAAAGAAAAAATGTATTTAGAGAATAAAAACACATAATTATTCTACTTTCTTTACCAGGACCAAAATTGTTCTTATCACTTAACACAAAATGGCTATAAAGAAATCTTTATATTGGCTGGCATTTTTCCTTTTGTGAAACAAAAAAAAACTAAAGTAAAATTAACTTAATGATAATAGGCAACTTGGCATACAAATAAAGGTCCATGACAATCAAAACATGATTGGCAATTTTTTTTCTGCCGGATATTATGATGGATGATGGAGGTACTTTGAAAAGAGATAAAGTCGTGTGTGTGTATTGATTGAAAAAAACTCCAGTGCTACCTACCCTCCCCACTCTATATCCGGAAAACGACTGAAAAAAAGGGGTGAAGAAAGTGTACAAATTGGGTTGCAAATGGCTTAGTACCCCCCCCCCATGGGGTGGGCGTCATTTCTACGCATTGTTAAAGTTTCAAGGCTTGTGTATTTAATAATGCAATGTATTAGCCTATTGGTTTACTCAGCTTGCTTGTTTGTTTTTATGTTTGTTTTTAATATTAGTGTTATTTTGAGAAAATAGAATAGAAAAGTTTCAATCGTTTTCTTCTGGACATTTTTAAAAAATTCTACTTGACGATTGTAATGTTAAGGCCTGATATGAAACTCAAATTTGTTCATTTCAGCATTAAAAAAAAAGAAAAAAATAAAAAACTTAAAATAATTTTTCAAAGACTTAAATTAACATGCTTTTCCACATAAGTATTTTAGGTCTTGTAAAAAACTACCACTGTAAAAGTAAGTTACTCAATGTCTACAACTGAGTAACTTTAGTTAGTCAAAATGATTTCCATATGTCTACACAGGTATATAATTTGAAGAAAATTGACAAATTTATTTTACCAGGGATAGGACCCCAAAAAATAATCATACATCATCAGTCAAAATTACAGATTAAATGCTATTTAAAAAGGGCATCCTTGGGGAGAAGAGAAGAAAACCCTTAAAACTTTTAGTCAAAAATGTGGGTCATTTAGTGACTTGGACATAACAAATCAAGTTGAGGATTTTCTTTAATTTGAACAATTAAACCAAAGAGCAGCCTAGTGGCAACGTCTGGATAATTCGGTAGAGTTTTAAAGGGTAATGTTCAAAAAGGTTTATGGTGATTAAAAGGTCGTTTAGTGAGAAGTAGTCTAGTCCAAACAAAGGGGTTATGTGGCGGAAACACCACTGTCCTAATCTTCACTGAGTACCGTTTAAAATTATTATGCTCAGCAGAACCATATTGGCTTCCCCGCGTGTTTTAGTTACGATAACTTCATTGCATTACATCTTCCCCCTCATCTCCCCAGAAAGAAACCGTTTTCACTTTTTAAGATGTACATCACAAATACTCCATTGGAATTAAACACATTGAATATTGAACCATGACTGATATTTTTCTCTCTTGCAACTACACTAACCAAGAATCTGAGAAACAAGGACACTCTTAGCCTATTCTGTGCTAATTATTCTATGAAATGAAACAACCACTCAACAACCCCAATAAAGGTGTAATACTTCCAGATAAATATTCCCATCTCACTAAGTTAGCAAGGTAATCATTAATGATAATCAATTGGCAGTGACAGCTGTAGCCTTGGCTGGAACTCCTAAACTTCCTTGGTACTCAGTTAAGGATATTACACGAGTTACTCTCCGTTCGTGGCTGAGAATTGGCTGAGGGGCGTAGCCCCGAAGCCATTCTCAGCCACGAATGGAGAGTTACGAGTGTAATATCCGACTTAACACACATCTGGGACGTCACCCTATTGCTTTTCCGCTCCATTATTTTGCACGAATGGAGTGTTTTTGAAGTTAGTTGCTCATTCACAAGATAATCAATTACCGATTAAAGCCGGATAATGTATTCAAAGGTTGGTAGGAATGGTGTGAATTAAGAGTCTTTAAACGCAATACTGGACAAAACATTCTGTGATTTGTATAATGATGAAGATTAGGTTCAATATTGATCGCATTTTCAAGTCCCCGCATCAGCATTTCGTACTGCAGATTTCATTGGTATAGGTGCGTAGTTGATATGTTGTCACAGTTTGCTACAGAGTGGATGTACATTTATATTTGATTACTCGTCATTGACTTCATTACCCTGTTGATAATATAGAGTAGATACTGCTAAGATGGAAATTACCGGCTAAATGTTGTAAACGAGATGTGTCATATGAACCCGTATCTTGGAATTACACGCTAAATGCACTTGCAACTTGAGGATGCCTTGTAATATATTTTATTGTATTACGATCATGATTTCGTTGTTCAAAATGAAACCTGAATGTGCATGTAGATGAATCCAAAATTCTTCATCTGAGGGAGTTATGATTTACCGAAAACGAGGACCGAACAATGAGGATCTGTACAAACTGTATCCATAACACAGAATCCAGTAAAGCCGATGGATTAATCCTAATCGGGGGGAAGATAATGATCGACTAATGGCTCTATATGGAGACAAGATTTCATCGGTTCAATTGTGTATTTTTCTCCTGGAATATGCCAAGGAATAATAGGACACTGGTATTATAGTGGAAGGTGCGGGGGTCTCGTTTTTGCCATTAGGCCAAAAATATGTCGGCTTTACGCTCGCAAACAGGTTTTCAAATCGCAATTTACCACATTCGTTTTTTGAGGGGGAAAGTTTTCAATTTATTTAATCGTGGCCGACTAACAATGTCGCGGAGGAAATAGTTTTCATAGTACCCCTTTAAAATTTTACAGGAGACATTTTTTATTTATGACATACAATCACGAAAACACTCTAACCCTAAAACCGAAATTTAAAACAAAAATGGTTACATGTACAACATGAAAAATCCTGGTTTGTTAGCGCATAGCCTTATGACCTTAAAGGTGCAAACGAGAGATTTTGAGGCAACCCAAATATTGTGTCTGAATAGTAATTTCATATAGATTAGATACTCAATAGTATCTTTGTATAGTATAGTTTGATAGGTCAGATATTTAGATCCCGTGGATTTTAGTGCAAAAGTGATTTTATTTGCTAACTTTGTCAATTTTGGGGTGCTGATTTCAAAAAGGTAGGTGCCATTTTTTTGAACCTACAGCCTTCAGTAGCCATTTTGAATTTCAAAAATGGCCACACATTTTTCATTATATTTTGTCTTATATCTCAGGCCTATGAGCAACTTAGAGGAGTAAAAAAGGTGCCAATACCCATGTTGCGGATACAAGGATTCCATTGAAGCCCTTGTCTTACTTGTAACTGCTTTGTGTGGCACGCCATCTTGAATTTCAAATGGCTGCCATTTTCAACTATGTTATTCCTGTATTCAGGCGTATGAGCAACTTAGAATATTAAAAAAATGGTGGCAAATATCCATTTTTGTATTACCAGAGATTCCACTAAAAAAAGCATTGCCTTGCTTGTCACAAATTTGGGTTGCGCCATCTTGAATTTCAAATGGTCGCCTTGTTCAAATTACAGTGATGGTAACATTGGTCCCATTATTATTGGCTGTGAGTAAACGTTTAGAAAAGTGAAGCGTGTGCAATACACCATGTTTGTGATACCAGGGATTCTATTAAAAGCATTCCTATTTGTATTTAATTTGGTTTAGTCGCAATCTTTTGAATTCAAAATGGCCATCCATTTTCAATTATATGTTGTCCAAACGAGGATAAATTGCCGATCTTATAATCGTTATCCGTTGATTTTATAATCCGATAAGGGTAATTGGACGCCATTCATAAACAGACTCGGTGCGACCTCACCTGCGGCCGGCTTTGGTAAATATACGGGCGGGATAATTAAGACATATGACATATGCTTAACGCATGGGACCTGCTCTAAGGATGGCGCGTTTCATATTTTATAAAATTGATTATGTTTTGTAACAATTAGAGTGCTTAATGTGATGAATACTTCCAAGTACAGTACTTATTTTTTTTTAAAGCAACTTACATTTAGCTTGGTTTGATCATACTTCAATATTACATTATGAGTTAAATCAAGTAAACGAAGGACGTAGGGGTGGAGCAATTGGGACACAGAGATTGGGTAACGTTTATGGGGGAACTACAGGTCTTCGATTGCATTTCGGGGTACTGCAAACCAGAAGTTCAGATTAAATTCTCCGGACTATCAGTGACCATCATGGAAACCAGATTTGTTAAAGAGACCTCCAACTGATTACTCTCTAAATGTAAATGAGTGAAAATTTAACTCCCCAAACGAGTGTCTTTTAGAAACCACTCCGAAAATGGTGTTGTATAAAAGAGCACATTCCCACTCAAAAAGAGTGAAAAGAACTCAAAAAGAGTGGATTTCCACTCTTTTCTTGTTGTCCTTCAGTCACTCCTCAACAAGTGTTGTCCTTCGTTTAACTCCTCAAAAGAGTGGAAATCCACTCTTTTTGGAGTGATTTTACTTTTTTGAGTGGGGAATTTACTCGTTAAGTACAAACAAATCATTTTGAGTGGTTTACAAGGGTTTCATTCTTTTCGGGAGTGAAATTTTCACTTGTTACATTAGAGAGTATACTGCCTTCTATAGGACTACCAGTGTTGCCTGCTCAAGGGTAACCAATATCATGGTCTGCTTTGCCTCTCTTTGAAAGCAACTTTGCAGCTAGAAACTTGTATACCATAATCCTGAAATGTCACGAACTCCACAATAAGCTTCATATGAGACAAGAAGATATGGTTGGTGTCTTTGAAGAGGTAAATCTTCAGAGACCAGATCCGACCTGCACTTGGTCAGGCCTTCCGCAGATATAGCAAAATTCTCCGAGTTATATGAAAACAGGTAGAGCGTATACTTTGTTCCAGCAGGAGACAGGGAGAGGGGAGCTTGGTCTCAGTGTCCTTGGGGAGCAAGTTAAATACTACTTTGCTCCTGAAGTTACAAAATATGACTCGACTTGTACCATTTGTCTGCCCAAATACCAGATGTTTAAGTGCCACATGACCAAGAAACTTGGGAAGCTCTAAAAACTGGTGATTTCATGGGACTAAGCTCAGGTATTCCATTCCAAATCTTTCCTGAACCAACAATTGGAACAGCTTATCAGAGTTTGCATGTTTTCCGCAGATCACTCTTCTCATCAGATGGGCCTTATTTTAATCCCAAATGACAAGAGTACTTTTGTCCAGTCATTGATGAGTCTAACCGGGAACACCAGTGACTCTCAAGTTAGGACCTCTTAAACACCGGCTGATGCAGTTCAAGCGGTTGAGATCCAGGATACAATTTGTGAATTATAGACGCCATGGCATTGTTCGAGTTATCAATAAAGGTCCAACAATGGTACACTGCTCTTATTTTGCCAACCACCTTTGTTCGAAGCATCGGTAAGATTGTATCTGAGTTGAAGGATGTGATATTTCGAAGCTATATATTGATAACCCACTGAAAGCTAAGACACGTGGCAAAAGGTATGATGGCATGACCGGTCAAGTTGACATCCGATTCGACCTATATCAAATTAGTACCACGAAAAGTCTGCTGTCTCATATCGAAACAAAGTCTCAAACGGCAGATACTTTGGGAACAGCTCTCTCCATGAATATAAAATGCATGGACTTGCATGCGTGTCCAAAATGACGGGGACATCAGGGATATAGATATCGCCAGACACGGATGTCTTCCTTTACCTCTGGATTTGTCTTCAACAACAGCCTTCCAGTCGAGCTTCACTTTATCACCGGAAACGGAAAGCGAAGCGCACAGTTGACTAGGGTGTGCAGCAGTTGGAAGCAAAAAAAAAATAATAGGGTAGTAGGTATGCAAGCTTTTAGAGGTTACTGATTGGGGAAAAATTTGCTGGCAAATTAAGCAGTAGGTGGATAAGTTCTACGATTCAAGCTGTTGATGAAATGGGTGGATTCAAGAAAATTTTGCGAGGGGATAGTTTAGACCTAGCAGCATGATAATTTGTTCTTGAAAAATTATTGTGCATGGTGTATGTCAAGAACAGCAAATGCAGCCCATTGCCAAGAACAGCACTCGTAAATGCAGTGACTTTGGTTACACAATTGGATTACGCACGTAACAAGTCCAGAAGGCTATCCTGACTCATAATCATAATCTGTCGTCCGTAGACGAACGTCGGAAGCAGCTGAGACAAATTTGTAATAGGTTGCCTTATACTTATGACGTTGCTGGATTTCACTTGCTTTACAAATCCAATTTTTAGCAATGACATCAGGATTAACTCTAAGTTACTCTGACACGGCTAGGTTTTCCTCCAGTGTGTCCAGAAATCAGGTGGAGAGATGGTTGGTAAGTTGTCCATGAGTGACTAGCAAAAATGGAGCGTCCTTTTAAATGGTTTCGGATAGGAGTGGTATCTCTCCATTAGTACCTCATTGTTGGACATATGATCTCTCCAGCTGATGTTAAGTACTCTTACTAAGTTGTATATAACCGCCATTGATCATGTCCTCAAGCTTTTGGGTATGGTCCAAGTCTCAGCTCCATAGATGAGTATACTCTCGACACATGCTCTGAAGAACTTAAGTTCTATCCTGACTACGTAATGGGTAAAACCCATGTGATCATGTAAGCCTTCTAATGGAATTATTTTTGTGTGTGATCGGAGAGGGAAGAGAAAAAAAAACTGATCATCTTCGCATTTTAGTACGTTTGCATGATAAAAAAACTAAAACGTTTTTGTGTCTCTAAAAAGGTGAAGAAACATGAGATAGTAACTATCTTTGCTTCACCAAAATATTAATGATTAATGCCTTACAACTTCTAGGAAGCGAGGGAGGTTGTTTTAGCGATATGAATGATTCGGACGTATGGTGAAAGGAGTGAATTCTTCTTGTGGTACTGAAAGTGAGTCAATCCAAGGACAAAGTCAGGTATTTCAAGGATAGTGGTAAAAAGAGTAGAATCTGTAATTTTATATACTGCCATTTGGGTTACATTTCGTTGACATTACATTATTAATCAAACATTAAAATGTCTAGTGGCGGCCATTTTGAAAATTCTTCCATGGTGGCTGAGTTTGCTCATTGAAATATAGGCATGCAGGGTTGGAATAATCATCATAGTACATGCAATGCTACCATTTTTAGACTTTGCTTTATTACTGGGATTATACTAAGATTTTAAAAACAAGTGATTAGATACGGCGGCCATTTTGAAATCCAAGATGGAGGCCAAAGCTAAATTAGATACAAGTAAACCCAGTGCTGTAAGGGAATCCCTAGTATCACCAACATGGGTATGCCCACCCGTTTTAACTCTTCCACCGGTGCTCACACGACCAAGATATAGGACATAACATAATTTAAAATGCGGCCATTTTGAAAAATCAAGATGGCCAGCCAAATCCAAATCGGTTACAAGTCGACGATGCTTTAATGGAATCCCTGGTATCACAAACATGGGTATTGCCACCAATTTTACTCCTAATAAGTTGCTCCTAAGCCGAGATATAGCAAAACAATACTGAAAAATGGCGGCATTTTGAAAATCCAAAATGGCGAATGACTGAAGGGTCTGGTTGAAAAAAATGGCACCTAAGATTTTTGAAAGTCAGCACCCCAAAATTGGACAAAGTAAGCTAAAAATCAATTTTGGCACAAAAATCCCACGGGAAAACATTAACAAACTGTGACTATTACCTTGTTATGTTCGCTACAGAAATGCCTTAAAAGAGAGGAAAAAGAGGATTTGAATTTGATTATATTAATGTAAAAACATAGGCTGAATTTTCATTTGCACCTATACGAAATTAGAAATTTCACAATTTTGTGCTACCAAAGAAGAAATATTCTAAGCTTAATCCTTTTAGATGGGGATATTTTGATGGAAAGCTTAAATCCGGGCAAAAAGTCAGTACTGTCGATTTTTTAAGGAAAGCCTATGTGAAATCTCTCGTTGCCACCTTTAATTGGCTCTATAGAAAAAGCGCATGGCTTTGATTTTTCTGTCGTGCACGTCAGAAAACCAAAAGAAATCTAAATTTCATCTATTACATAAAGACGGGTGTTATTAGCTAATTATGTTCTTTATGTGTGATTGAATATGTAGACAGGCATTTAAATAATGCAAAAAAAAACTCAGGTTCGAAAAAAAAATGGGGCGCTGCTTCCTAGAAATTTGTCCTCTTTTCAAATTAAAACAAAATGAAATTTACCGTCGCATAATTCTATTGAAAAAAAACGAAATTCATTTGTCATATACTTTACAAAAATGTTACAGTAGAAAAATACTACGATTATGATTTAAGTCTTAGATAAAACTAAACAGGGATACACAAAATTAATTACATATAAAGAAAACGCGCAAAAGATACAAAGAACCGGCAAGTTTCGGTTAGATTTTACAAAATAAAAAAACAATACGACAAAAATATTTTAGGCCTCAAGTACACGATAAACAAAATTTGAAGAAGAAATCAAATAAAGTAGATCAACCATTCATGAAGATAAGATCAAAAAAGTCAAAATTCAAAAAATTTTAACCAAAGAATTTATATAGTTGAAAAATGTATTGGAAATACTCCAAGTCATACAAAAATAATTTAAAACAAGTATGACTTCTGTGAAATTCATAACTTACACTAGAAAAAATAAAACAGCAAACACACAAACAAAAAGGAACGAACCAAAATTAACTCGTTGTATGGGTTTATAACATCTATTTTCATGTGATTTTTCTATCAAACGCAAATCTATTTTTAAATTGTGCTCATATCGTAAGGCCTGCTTTGTATGTTTTCCTGCATTGTTTTGCGCGAAATGAGCGAAGGTATCCCATAATACGCATTGTAAAATACTCGGCGAACGCAGTCGCTTTTCTGAGTTACGAATGGCGTGCGTGTTATTGTACTTTCGCTCCATTCGTCAAAATAATGGAGCGAAAAAAAACAATAGGGTGACGTCACAGATGTGTGTTAAGCATGGATGAATATGTTTACTTTGGGATTGGAGAAAACGGTCTGATCAGCTCAGATTTGCTTGGCGTTATCTGCGTGTCCCTCGAAATCTATCCATTAGAGGGATTTGCAATGACACTTAATACGTTCAGTGAAACGGTTGTTGTTTTTTACAATGTGTTACGTGGCTGAGCGTTTGACGGTTGTAGACGGACGGTAGTAGACGATAGTTGTTTAGCAAAGAGTCTTCATTTAATTATTTAATAACATTTAATTAGGGGGTGATCTCTGAACCGTTTTGTGAGATATTATTTTTATACTTGTGGAAATATTTGTGGTGGCATTGTGTGAGTGGGAAAATGCCCGGAGTACCTTTAGAATACCCTACCATACAGCGACACCGCGAAGCTACACAAGGAGTACTTCTTTACAACTTATATGAAGGATCGACCTTTGGTGAGTTCCAATTGAACACATTGAAGATTTTCCCCATTGTGATCGTGTTGAGTTGTTATAGCCCGTTGAGTCATTTAGATACTCGTCCATCAACCTGTACCATTCATTTTTTGATATGTCCTTCAGGGTGATAAAATTTATGTAAATATAAGGGCCTTCCGAATTACTCGAGAGAAGTTTTCACTCAGATGTTGACATCCAATTTTGACCTACGACCTTGCTACGACTTGTCAGGTAGCTAGAGCTATCCCACGGGCGTATTGAACTCAAAAAAGGAACGCGCTCATTTGGTCTTGTTTGGAGTGATTGAACGTGTATGGCGTTCGTATTATTATTGAACGTGTATCTTTTACCAGCCGTTTACGAAAATAAATGGGCATCGCCATATCGCGCAAGGTATTTGTGAATTTCGCACATATTTTTACTAATAAAATAACTTCAAAATTACAGTGCCTGATCTGATAGTATAAACAACAGTGGCATAACCAGACCTTTACAAATGGGGGTGGGGTGGGGTAAGGAACAGAAGGAATTTTCTGAGGTGACAAATTTGGATCCTTCCCAATTTTCACCTGTAAGTTAATCTGAGCATGCTTAACAACAAACTCAAACAAATGTTGTTGAGGGACATTCTGTATAAACCTTTTCACAAGTTATATCACTAAGATCAGTGACACATTACTGGTTGCTAGCAAAATACCTGGATGCTCTGAAACTGTATCCAATACATGCAATATTTCAATGAACTATTTTAGTGAGTCTTGAAAATAAAAGTACTTCTTTTCAACAAATGAGTTGGAAGTGTCCTTTCATATAGTGTCCTTTCATTTAGTGTCCTTTCATTTAGTGTCCTTTCACTATGAAGTATCATCATATATTCTAATACTACAAATTACAAATACCATTAGAATACAATCAAAAGTCGACAGACCAGTTCAAATTAACTGGACCTGCTTAGAATTAAAACCGAACAAAACCCCATTTTTTCTTTATTATGAATCTATCCCCAACTGAATGCGCTGTCGAATTTCCACTGTATTTTACCTACTCTACAAAATATGAATATATATTCAAAACCTTTACGCTGAGAAAATCTGGCATTATTCTGGCCAACAATGATTTTCTTGCGATCTACTCTAAACAGAAAATGGTGTGGTATACAATAAAATTGCATGTTGCAGACGTTGTCCAAACTTGTCTTGTCATCCTCCTCTTCACAGAAGAATTTGAGGCAAAAAAAAGACACACCTTAGCAAAGTGGTTTAACTTGTTACACTTGTTACATCTTTTGCCCATGGCGACTGCGAGCCACTAGTTTGGGAATTGAACTTTTGTGTTCTTTGCTTGGGCTTGGCAAATTTCTTACACTTGTTTGGAAAGTTTGACTTGGATTTCACAGCATTGAGGGACAATTTCTCTACCCCTTCAACAGTACTGGCTTGCTGTTCGCTTAGTTCACGAGCTCGACCTGCTTCAAGTAAAGCTTTTAATGACAACTTCTCTCTGAGTGCCAATCTAGGAAGACTCTTACTGGTACAGGTTAGGACTATCTGGGAGTGGATTTCTGCATCCGCATCTGCGAACTTGCATGATTCTGCCAACTGATGCAGCCGTACATGAAAATCATCAATGGACTCGCCAGTAGCCTGTGTTGCTTGCCGAAATTTGTAAATTATGACGTCATCGGGGCTATGCATCCCAATTTTTTTTTAAAGGTACATCATATTTCTGGTTTACTCCGGGGGGTTACTATACCATGTAGAATACAACCATGGTCAAGTCGGCGGATCCGGGGGGATGCACGGTAACGGGGGACAGCTCACGGGGTATTAATTGCTAACAAGAAAAAATAAAATTTGCAAATAAATGTGTATGTGCGAAAAAAATATGTCATGCTTTGTCTTACTTTTGTGTCATACTTTTATACCAAATAACAATATAAGCAAACACAAGATATTGCTTACTATAATGTTAAATTATAAATAATTCCAGTCACAATCCCGACCGTAGGAACCGTAATTCAGTTGTCAAGCTTCCTATGTCATCCTTATATAACATAATGAATTAACAACTTAATGTTTGACATAAGTACCAAACTAACATGCTCAACAAATTAAGCTTTAATTGCTCATAACAGCTTAATTTTGACATATAAACACCGTCATGACTGTATTGAGGTCGTACATAGGCCTCCTTGCCAATTTGACCAAA